>JAODKL010013303.1:0-23023 GCA_026780765.1 Petrocephalus schoutedeni
CTTCCGGGATAGGCTCCGGACCCCCCGCGACCCTGAACAGGATAAGCGGGTTGGAAAATGGATGGATGGATGGAATATTAACTGCTGTCTAGCAGCATCAAGCGTGTGAATCTGGATGTGTCTCAGTTAAGCCCTTTTACAATATAGACTTTAATTACTGTGTGGTAATCCAAGAAGGCTGACAATAAAGCAAGTGTTCCGACTTGAAGAATAGGTACAGTGGCAGGGTGACCCGCTCATTTAGCAACAAGAGATTTGAAAGTATTAAAAAAGATGGCACATAATGTGGCACTTTTTCCTGGCTTCCTGTAGTGCCAAAGTAGGCAGGCAGGTATAACGACTTGACCTACTTATGGTGAGTCTCTGAGGGATCTTATTCATTGTACCCTTGTAAAAGGTGTTTAACTGGACCAGAAATAAAATTTAGTTTAAATTTATGTAGCTAATGAGGGAAAATTAAGTAGGAGAATTTTTTGTCTATATGCAAAAATAAATATATAGAATCGAGCAGCTGTCAATATCTGTAAGACATTATACATCATAAAACACGTCAAGTTCTCTGAACACAGGAAGCCTTCAAAGGAGCTGTAATTCTAAAGTTGAGTCAGCTATGTGGCGTAGAGTGCGTCTTTATTTTGTGGTCTTCACTGTCACGGCACTCGGAAGTCTTTTGAAGTGTGAATATGTGTTGACTTACAAGTCGTTACATCAAAACAAAACTAAAGAAGTATCACCAAATGTTTTTCTTCTGCTTTGTGGAACAGCTAAGGGAGCTAGTTCTAAGCTAGAGGATGGGTTAGCCATATGAACCTGAGCACCTGTCCCTTTTCCCTGAATACCTGAGTACCTGTCCCTTTATAGGTCCAATATGACATTCTGTCAAACAGCGCACACTTATGTATCAGTCTTTTGTGATTTTTGGGCTTTATTAGCATAAATGGTAATGCCATAACAAGCTCCATAGTGATAACTAAGCTGGAGTGCTTGAAAAAACTATATAGAATAAACTTTCTAGGTAATACTAAATTTAGCTTTTCATATGACCCAAATTGCCACTCCGCAAACATCGATGGACACCACGCCTTTGGCCACGCTCCGTTCAGCTCCGTCTGCAGGTGAAATTAACTTCTCTGCGACATAGCAAGTCATGCACTAATAGCATGACACAATGAATCGATAATTAAAATCTTTTTAATTATCGATTTTATCGATTCACTGTTGCAGCCCTGTTGTCAACAATTTGTGTGATGGAATGACCTGCAAAGCTGTTGATCTAAGTTGTCTACTGTTGCCTTGTCTGTTCTTGCTTGTGATTGGTTCATGAAGTCATTCAAGTTACAAAAGAGGAACAGAATCCATTGGACACCTTGGACAAAGCTTAATGATCTGAGGCCTGTATCACAAAGCAGGATTTCTTGCTTAGCCGGACAACTTGTCAGGTTAGAGGTAGTCTGGGCTAAATGTAACTGAATGAAAATAATGTCTATTTAAACTGGGCTACCATAAATCCGACCAGTTGTCCGGCTATGCAAGAAATCCTGTTTCATGATAGAGGCCCTTGGACTATTGTTAACGGAAGCACGAAAAGACAAATGATATAGCTGCTACCTTTGCGCAAGTGGGCCTTAATATTAATGGAAGGGGAAAACTACAGTCCTCCAGTACACGTCATTATGAAGCAAAACAGTACAGATCTCAGCCGGAGTGCAGGAGTGGCAAACTGGGAGAATCTCTGGTGAGTCTCCCTGATTCTGAGCTGATGACAAGTGTCAGTGACATTCCTGGACTCAAAATTGTCAGTCTGGCCCTCATCAACTGACGAGCAAAACTACTGAATAGCTGAAGAGAAAAGCACATAAGAGGTCTGCTGAAGACACTAAGGAGTAACCCACCCCAACAAAGTCTTATTTCCAAGGCTTTTTCCTGTAAATATTGTGTTTTATGATACCTAGTAATATATTTTAATCCTTCACAACTGAGAAAACAATTATAAAAATCATGTACCCCCAATATGGGTTTCTAGCTGTTTACCATCCCTTTAAAAATACCTCTCAGGTTCCTTCACAACCCAGTACTGTACTGTAACATTTTGTAAAATAACGCACGCTTATGTATCAGTCTTTCATGATTTTTGGGCTTTATTAGCATAAATGGTAATGCCATAACCAGCTCCATAGTGATAACTAAGCTGGAGTGCTTGAGAAAACTATATAGAATAAACTTTCTAGGTAATACTAAATTTAGCTTTTCATAAGAGCCAAATTGCCACTCTGCAAACATCCATGGATATTCCAGCACTTCAAAAGCACCTTTTTGGCAAAGGAAAGATGTGTAATTCCAGTGTGGACAACTATTTTCTCCAGCATTGACTGTTTCTTGTGGGTTTTGAACTTCCTCAAGTCTTATCATGATGGCAGAAATTGAAATAGAAATGGTGCCAGTTTTTTATAGATCACAGGCTTAGTTTGTTCTCAGCATCCTGAGCAAATCCCTTACAAAACAAACACAAGCAAGACCCTCTGTCTAGAGCTCCCTTCAAAGGCACATTTGCAGAACAATTTTGCCACACCCGCTTTAGCTAAATGTGAGTCTTCTGATATAAAAAGTGCTATTCTCACCATTGTAAAAAGCGTATCTATTAATAAGCAGGAAGACCCACTAAAGGGAGGGGAAAACACAAATATTCCTTTTCCTCTGTTGCCCCGGATTTTGTATTTTGTTGGATACTGTATGTGCTGTAAATGCAAATCATTAATAGTGTTTTTTTCTATCAGCGCATTGACATGACTTTTGGTGGGTGGAACAGGTTGCGTGGTGAAAGCTTTCAGTTGTCTTCCTTGTAGCTTGCAGGTTAATTCTGCGAAAATGAAGAACTATCCACATTGTCTTGCACTTCCTCATTAAGTGTCTGTCTATGTGAGAAGTCAGGGGTTCCGACTCCTGAATTTTAAGTTGTACAGTGGAAGTGTGCGTCTCTTTTAGCTCTGTTAGCTCATTATTGTGCTCAATCCAAGTAGTTTCCTACCCAGACTATTCTCAGTCGCTGTAACCTGAGATTTGGTGGGTGGTTACTACGGTATATATGGATTAATCACTGAGGTTTTCATAATATAAAGCTGAACGTTAAAAAGTCAACTATCATTAATAAAAAGAAACATTCAGGAAGAAGGTGAACTGTTGTATTTGCATTAGGTCTGCCTGAAATTAAATGCCTTGCATGGCAGAGCAAGAGAGAGCGAGACAACAGTTTATGTTTAGTCTGAAGAAATATTTGTATACGCTGCTGACAGTTGTCACACCAGGGGATTGTGTTCCTGGGGAGCTCTGGAATGGCGAGCGTGTTTGTCTTGTTCTTTACCCCATCTGGAGCTATTCAGAGGCAAATTGTTTGTTATTTTTGGTGTGTGGATTGAGAACCGACATCTGAACTGCTACAAGTGATTTTTTTTTTTTTCTTCTTCCCTCTTCCTGGCTCTACTCAGTTTGGGTGGGTGATTCCTCCCTGAGCAATGAGGTCATTGAAAAAAGATATCTAAATAACTGGTGTGATTTTTCTCAGTGCTAATGTGATCAGAGAGCCAGACCTGTTATTTCTTACCTAGATTACAAAGCAACTGTGACTCTTCTGCCCACTTCTCAGACAATGACTCCAGCCTTCAGCATTGTGTGCTTTTGCCTTTGTGTGATCAGCTAAGTACAAGGAACAGCACAGGTGAGTTTGTTAGATGGGCTAGGCTATAGTAGGTCTATATTTTAGCGGATTTTGTAGGATTGATGATTGTCATAGACTTGGCTAGTCAGTGGTTTTTCAGCAGAGTGAATTTTATTTAATGAAGAGTATTTGGTGAATGTTGGATTTGTTTTACTTTCCACTTGTTATAATTTAATTTAAACATAAAGGTAGATTTTCAACAATTCAACAATTATATTTAAAACTTCAACAATTATATTTAAAACTTTGCACAGTTTTTGTATTACCTTTTATAACCTTTGTATTACCTTTTTAATTAGAATAATTAAATATATAAAAATATAATTACTTTTTTTAATAATGACTGTAATGTTTTTTTTTTAGTGAATTGAATCGTTGCAGTGGGAGTAAACTGAGGGGTGTTTAAATAGATCATAGTCAATGTATATAGAGGAAAGGAGCTTAGGTTTAGTGAGCAGTTTTTAATATTATTATAGTCATATTAATAATATTGACTTGGGTAATCCATAGACTAGGTTTTCCAAAGAAAATTAAGTTCTGGAACAAGCACATCAGACTCAGGTTTATTTGGACAAATATGTTGTCTCCAGCTGTCAGCGCATTTAATATTTATTTTAATACGATCATCAGTGGTATTTATTCTTTGTTTAAATTATTCTTAAATTCTTTAACCTTATATGTGTGTCCCCTGTTCAGTCTGAAGCTCAGCAGTAATGTGTCTTGCTGCACATAAAACTAAGTATAATTGTCTGTGTCACAAATAAAACTTTGAAACTTTTTAAAATGTTTTCATACATTTTCATGTATTGAGGATCGAATCCAGCCAAAGCCTCACTTGCTGGGTGATCGTTTTAATTATTCTCTGATAATGACTTGGGGATAATCAGGCATGTTCATGGGACGGGAGTGTTGTATTTATCTTTTCCGTTTTGTTTTTGTTGTTTAAAACTCTTCTGTGTGACCTTTCTGAATAACCTGACTGCACTATGTTCTGCTGGGTGATGTGATGGGATCGGTGATGTGAGACATTCAGCATATTAATCAGTGGAGGTGCTGATTCCCTTATGTACGTACCATTTAATGGGCTAAGTGTTAAACTGTGAACTGTGCCAGACTCACTGGACAAAACTGTAACTAAACACAAATGAACACAAATATTCTGGTGAAGTGTGTTTAGTATGACTGAGGCATGCACCAGGTCCATGACTCACAGCGTGTGGTGAGTGGCCCAGTGATTGAAATGCTGCAAGTTCGAGCCCCAGCCTTCGCAGAAATGTCACATATCCATGGGCTCTTGAGCAAGGCCCTGGATCCCCAGCTCGCTGGCTGACCCTGCACTGTGACCCTCCAAGTTTGCTGTCACCCGTGTATGTTTCTGTGTGTCTCATGGAGAGTTTTCTCATGGGCAAGTATAACCATTATGTACCTGGTGTCAGGATGAAATTCTCTTAAAGTTGCAGAATGCTGTTCGGAATCAGGTTTATTTGCCAAGTATGCTGTAACGTACAAAGAATTTGTTTCCAGTTGTTGGTGACTCTCTAGTACTCTAACAATAAATACATAAATAGATTGAATGCATAATGCAAAGTTATACTCAGTACAATGTACACAATTTAGTACAATTAACAATATGCAACAGCAAATATGATATACAGTATATAGTACAAATTACTCAGTCCAAATATACACCTGTGATAAACAGGTTCAGTTGAAATATACAGAGCCAATAATACAATATTCAGAGTGGAGTGACTGGTGCAACAGATGATTTATGAGTTGTTTATGAAGTTGATGGCTAGAGGATGAAAGCGTTTCTGTGTCTTGCAGTCTTGGTATGGAGAGTTCTATAACACTTGCTGGAGGGAAGAAGTTGAAACAGTCTGTAATGATTTTCTCTGCTCATTTCTTGGTTCTTGATGAGAACAGCTCCTCCAGGCTGGGCAGAGGAGTGCCTATAAGTTTTTCTGCTGTCCTCATTGTTCTCTGCAGTTTAAGGCACAAAAAAAAAAAAAAAAACCTCTACTAATGTTTTGGAAAAAAGTAAATTAAACCTTACTCTTCCTTTGTCCTTTAGTGCAGCCTTGCCAGAATATATTTGATCTGCACTCAACATTTTCCTGCAATAATAATTAAAAGTGTTAATTAAAAGTTACTGGCGTTCACAAATAATTATTAACTTTGATCAAATCTGGCAAACCATTTTCTTCAGTTTCTTTGATGATGCACGTAGACAATGATTAAGCGTTAACCATGAAATGATTAGGAGAGCTGTCTTTGCTTTATACAGTTGATAAAAATTGAAGAAATTTAGATGACTCGGATTCCATTCACCTGAAAAGAGGAAAGGCATTCATTCTTCCACTATGAGCTGGGACTGTGAGCCACTTACCCCATGAACAACCTCCCTGATATCTTATTTACATGCCTAGTGCACCATGATGCCCATGGTGAGAGACTAGGTGTGGTGCTCTTACCACCAAAATTGGATTGAATAGAGATTATAGAATAAATGAAATACCATGACACGTACACGGTAAACTTAATCGCACAGCCCCTCTGGCAGTGGGCAAGCAGGGAACTTTACCATCTGCCTTACAGCGGGGGTGTGTTTGGGGCAGGTTAAGCATACAAAATACTGAACTGGAGAGTGAAAACAAAAAAAACATGGCATGGCAGGCTAGTAGCCGGAGCATAGAACTTTATTTAGAAATCCCAATTTCATCCTTGAACAGCTTTCTGTTTGTGTTGTGCTAATACCTATCTGCAGACAATTTTCCTGCTACTCTTTGATTTGTACTTTAAAGATTGCTTTAAACGGTGGTGCTGTGGTTTAGTAGTGTTGCTAGGGCTGCAACGATTCATCGAATAACTTGAATGACTTGATTACAAAGAATCCTCGATGCAAATTCTTTTAATCCACACGAATATGCACGTCTCAGTGATCGCCGTGTTTCACACGCAGGATTATTACTGTCACGCAGTGTGCTTATGCGGCATTATGTGTAGTAGAGCGGTAGTGGTGAAGCTGTACAGATTGAGCAGCAACAAGGCTGTACAGATCAGATGGCGACCAGGCTGTACAGATCAGGTAGGGACCAGGCTGTACAGATCAGATAGGGACCAGGCTGTACAGATCAGATGGCGACCAGGCTGTACAGATCAGATAGGGACCAGGCTGTACAGATCAGATAGGGACCAGGCTGTACAGATCGGGTAGGGACCAGGCTGTACAGATCAGGTAGGGACCAGGCTGTACAGATCAGATAGGGACCAGGCTGTACAGATCGGGTAGGGACCAGGCTGGACATATCGGGTAGGGACCAGGCTGTACAGATCAGATAGCGACCAGGCTGTACAGATCGGGTAGGGACATCGACACTCCCACAGGAACCCATTCTAAAAAAAGATTGACCACATGAGCGACATATTTTTTATTTGTTTAATTGGGATGACAGACTAGTCTGGGTTACATTTATTATAAACTGCTTCATTTAAACCTTGAAAAATGGCAGAGAAAACTTCATGGTGAATAGTTCCAAACATTGACATTCACAGCATAGAAACATTTTCATTGCTTACCAAGCACTTTAAGCAGTATGTTGATAAAATAACTGATTACAAAAAACATTACCTGTCATTAATATACTAAATAATATTTTGTTTTTATATGCGCGCAACATTAGGCGTTAATGGTTAGAATAATTAATAGTTATGACCGAAGGTAGCATAGCGGCTATCGAGGCTTTATCAATTACTACTGACGTGGGGTAAGGTTACATGTTAAGTTGTTCTGGTTATCAACGGCTTTATAATTACAGTTAACTGTTCTGCTACCACATTTATATTGTTGATGAAAATATCAGTTTACAGCTCTCCTTGTGTCACATGGGTAAGTGTGAATTTATTACCAAATTTATGGCAAAATATCTTAAATTGTTTTATAGTCTATTATTTGCCGAAAAAATACCGTGTTGCGGTAATGTGTCTTAAAAAGAGTACGTAAGCAAACATTCTCAGAATTTAAATTGGAAAAGGGGTGCGGAGTATTTTCTGATTTTTTTTTTTTTTGCTGAACTGTTTCCCTCCCTTTACAATGAGTACAAAACCTAAACGAATTGTAGTTTCAATGGATATGCATCTTAAGGCGCTAAAGAGGTTGGATAACGGTGAATCCGTGGTGAAACTTTGTGCCCAGATGAAAATAGGTATGCATCAGATTAACCGGCCGAAACGGCAACCGGCCACGGGTCCAGTCCGGAGTTGGCCGGTTAAGAGGGATTGTACTGTATATAAATGATTCTTTAAATAAAAAAAACATAATTATAGCGTTCTCGAGTTTGCGCCTTGTTTCAGCTTTGTAAAGTTTGTTTGTTCATTAATATAATATAATATTCATATAATTTTATGCTGTAGGCCTAAAATGAGCTTCCCCTGTTTGAAAGACTAGCAACCGCCACTTTGGACCAGGGTTCAAGTCTCAAGGCTCCATGAGAGTTTGCATGTTCTCCCTCTGTCATCATGGGCTTACCCCCAGGTACTCTGGTTTGCCCCCTTCACAGTCCAAACATGCAGAGGTTAACTGGAGTTGCCACATTGCCTGTTGGTGTCCATATGAGTGTGCCCTGCAGTTGGTTGGCACCCCAACCTGAGTTGTTTCCTGTCATAGGCCCTGGACCCCCTACAATCTTGAATAGATAAAGTGGTTACAGAAAATGGATAGATTACTTTAGGCCTTCATTATAACCAAGAATAACTGTTAGGCAGTGTGCTGTTAACTGTGGCTGTAGCTCAAATGTTATTTTAAAATTCTTATTACAGATCTAGTAAAAAATACAAATGCACATTTTAAAGCTTTGTAATTGTGTAAGGGGCCTTGCTGAGCACTGTGACAGAAACCCAAACAGTTGCACAAATTCTGTTCCTGCTTGTTACTGTTCATTCTTCTGCAGCTATAAACTGTTCCAAAGCCCAGTTCTGCCTGTGGAACACATAATCACAAGTCTATATTTTACACTTGTCTCCTGAAATACTGTAAATATGAGTAAGATCGGTCCAGATGATGGAAAGAAACACCCTTCAGAAACACCCTTCTCTTTCTGTCATTTTCAATAATTAAAACTTGTTACAGAATATGTTTACATGTGTGGGTCTGCATATATATATACACAGCTATTGTTTTGTAAAGTGCTTATTTCCAATAAAAGTACAAAATTGTTTATCAGAGTAACTGTTAAGGTGACATGTATTGTGGTGATAAGAAAAGTAACACATCAAAAAATAATAGCAATGGTAAATAATAGCAGTACATTATGGCAAACAACTGAATACTTATCACTGCATCAAGAAGAAGAATGTACCGGGGATGTGGATAAGTGGCTGACCCTGCACTCGGATCCCAAATTTCACTCTCCATCGCATATACTATGGATTTGTATGTTTCAATGGAAAGCAAGTCGGGAACATGCAACAAGAAGCATTTCAGTGTACATGTGCAAATGCCAGTGAAAGCATCGTTTCATATATAACATAAAATATACCCATGCACATTTTTTTTTTGCTTCAGTCTGTTTTTTGCTGTTGAAATTTAATCACCTATCTGTCAGTTTAACTAATAATTAATTATTTTTTTTTTTATTCCTTTGCAGGGTTTTCTTGCAGCTCTCCATCACAGTTGTTCCTTATAGAGAACATTTCGACTGAGAACACAATCCATTAGGCAGAAGCCACCAGTATTTTATGGTACTAAAGAATATAGAGCCGGTGACCGACCCAGGAATAGCTGATCTTTCTCCAAAAAAAGAGAACTTGCTTTTACGGCTATGCCCAACCTGCAAAATGCCAACCCATCCTTCAGCTCCAGGCAGGAACTTCTGGATCTCCAGGATGGGTCAACTCCTGGATCCCTGGACGATCACGATACAGCAGAGATCCAGGATGTTTCCCTGGGAGGTTCTAGCCCTGGCAGTTTAAGCACAGTCAACCAGAAAATTGGAGCTGTGCCTCTAGGAGAAGGTTTGAGGGAAGAGGCGGGTGATTCATATGGGGTCAAGTTTGTCCCTACAGATTCTGAGAATCTCTGTGGCTGGGGGGCCCTGACACCCCAGTGCATCCAGGCCTTCAACACACCCCGCTGGGTGCTCTTCTTTCTGTGCGTGGCCTCCTTCCTTCAGGGCATGATCATCAATGGTTTCATCAACACCGTGGTGACATCCATTGAGCGGCGCTTTGACCTGCGCAGCTACCAGACTGGCTTGATCGCCAGTTCCTACGACATTGCCGCTTGCATTTGCCTGACCTTCGTCAGCTACTTTGGAGGTACGGGCCACAAGCCCAAGTGGCTGGGCTGGGGAGTGCTGATCATGGCCCTGGGCTCTCTGGTCTTCGCCCTTCCACACTTCACCACCTCACCATACCAGGTGAGCATACCGGAGCAGACCAGCCTATGCTTGAAGAACAAAACCAGTCCTTGCCAGGAGAACAGCAGTGGCTTGTCAAGCTACAGATTCGTCTTCATGCTGGGCCAGTTCCTGCATGGAGTGGGGGCCACACCACTCTACACCTTGGGTGTTACCTACCTCGATGAGAATGTCAAATCCAGCTACGCACCAGTGTACATTGGTAAGTGGGTTTGCAGATGGGCATAGTGGATTGGATCTTTCAGATAGTCTAAGTCTAGTATTACACACGTGCTTGTACAGTATATGACACAATCACTTTTACCAGTTTCAAGTGAAAATTGGATTTACTGTATGTATTAACAAGTCTAGCCCCTGGAAAAGACTCAGCCAGAGAGGAGAATGGTGAATGTTGTTTTTCTTCTCACCACTGTCATGAACAGAGAGCAGGAAAGTCCAAAACCAGAGCCAACACAGGCCCAAAGAGATTAGGCCTAAATCTTTTAAAGGAAGACTGAATGAGCAGAAAATACATCCTATTCTTTCTACTAAGAATTTTGCAGTCCCTGCAGTCTTGCACGGTCATATCAGATAGGAGCCCTGATTGAAAGTTATGCTAAAGGGTACTGATGTATGGGTATATGGGAATTCCCTGTGATTGTCAGCATGTTTGTACATGTGAGGAAGTTGTGCCAGACAGACCCAGCTGCAACCCTTGGCATCCTTCTGCTTTGAAGGAACTGCAGTGACGAAGGAGACACTTTGAGTCAACTGTTTGAGAACTTTTTTAAATAAGAAACTAAGCCAGTTTGGCAGTTGACAGGGTAAACACAGATCTGCACAATAAATGTAGAACCAGATGGACCGGTCCAGCCATCTTAGAATAAACAACTTCACTGTTGTTGCCTGTCCTTGTATGATCCAGTTGCTGCAATTGCTGTATGATCTAGTTATACTTTTTTCCTAGAACATTGTTTCTTTTGTTCTTAATAATTGAGAATAAGATAAGCATTTTTCTTTTCTGTCTTGGTTTATAGCATGCCTATTTTATTCTGACGATGTTTAATAATGTTGAATTGTAATGATTCTACGAAATGACATTTGGCTTACATGCATCTATGATTCATACATGGTTCTTTACTGGATACATTTGATCCATTTAATTTCACTGCACAATAAAGCTATCCTTTTTGCCTGGTAGGCCTCTAGAAATACACCAGCCTTCTCAGCAGGGCCACCAGTCCCAGCCCAGACATCAATAACATGGCTAAGAATTGCATTTTCCTGCTAGCAGTTAAAAGGCTATCAAAGACTATCAAGGAAGTGAAGGAAATGCACTTGATTAAAACAAAAACTGCAGACAGGACAAAGCTAACAATGTGGTCTGACCCAACTGACAATCTTTCTCTTCCCAGGAATTTTTTACACGGCAGCCATCGTGGGACCTGCTGCTGGATACTTGCTGGGGGGAATCTTCCTTAACATGTATACGGAGATCCACCAGACGTAAGTTTTTCTCCTGTCGCATCTCTAAGTCCCACCTCCTTTTATGGACCCTTACAGGGCTGTCTCCAGTCAAATCCCTGGAAACCCCATCTATTCATACAGTGGAAACTAACCCGGTTGTTGTTGCTTACTCGGTCATTCTCAGTTTTGTCGGGACTCTGGTAAACAAACTGACTCTTACTGTATGTGGAGCATGTCAGGCGAGAAAGACATTATGTGAGAAATCTTGAAACTTTTTTATGAACCTGAGGAAGAAGACCTTAAGGTCCCGAGGAGCAAATCAGACAAGCTCCCGGACATCCTGCCTCACTGAGCACTCCCCAGATTACATTTAGCTGTGAAGATAGCTAACGATGTCTATTAAAAAAAACCCTGAGCAATGCCAAAAACCCAGCAGTGCCTCTAACAGCCCCATGCATGCTGTGTAGCATACAGGCCAGGCATGGAGTGGGACTAATTTTCAGCCCAGGAGTTTTATGAACCAAGACCAGGCTTTTTTGCCCTTGGTCTGCGGGAATGTTGATAAATGATTGCTGTTATCCCAATAAACTTATTATTGACATTTCAAGAAAAAAATAAGTACCAGACTTAACTGTTCCAGTAGTCTGACTTTTTCAGCCCCACCTGCATGGTCTTTTTCTCACGTCCATTGTTTGAGAAACTTGCAGTGATTAGCAATAGCAAGCAATTACTTGTGGCATCTCCGCAGATGTGCACTGTGCTCGTCCCATTCGAAATGACAAGCAATCAGACAGATGCGTGTGCCATGTTTGTGCAGAGGAATTATGGTCTGTTGTGTGTATGTGTGTGTGTGTGTGTGTGCATGAGAAAACTCACTGTTTAATATTCTAAAGCGTTGTTGTTTCTGTTTCTGACCGGCACAACAGCTTAGTGGCCCACCGAGAATTCTCCCAAGTTTCCTGATTGGCCACTCCAGGCCTAGTACAGCCTGTTCAGTTTAACTCATTCTCACTTTGCATATGTTGCCCCCTATTTTTCACAGGACTGACCTCACCCCAGAAAATCCTCTCTGGGTGGGGGCATGGTGGATTGGTTTCATCCTGGGAGGTCTTGCTGCACTTGTTGTCGCCCTCCCCATTCTGGGATATCCGCGGCAGCTGCCAGGTGATTCTCCACCCTCTTCTTACATTGTACAGGCTTTGGAAGTCCTATTACCATGTGAGGACCCCCGCTCTTTTAATTGCCGGTGTTTTCATTGTCGTAATTGGTGCCAGGTTCTCAGCGTTATGTGGCCATGCGTGTATCGGAGGCCCATCAGATGAAGGATGGGAGTCAGGAGAAAGCAGCAGACCCACAGTTTGGGAAGACGGTGAAAGATATGCCCAGGTACAGCTGGAGACCTTGCTGGGCACTGTCTCCTCATAATTCTCTTTCTGATGGGACTGTAACACCACTGGGCTTAAGACCTCAAAGTTTACAGATCCTGTCTGAGTAAACGGCTAATTGTTCTTTTCAGATGCCAGACATTCAGACATTAAAAATCTGCTAACTTCAGAAAATCATCATTCTGATCAAGGTTTTTTTTTTTCCTGCTTCTGGCCATTTCAGACTGGCCCGATCCCCCTGTGTGTTACACCACTTGAAACCTCCTTGTACGCAAGTTCAGCTCCACAGCCTCCATCTGAGTAAGCCTCTGTCTGTCTCTGTTTGTCTAGGTCAGTAATGCTGCTGTTAAAAAACCCCACGTTCATCTTCCTGTGTTTCGCCGGAGCCACAGAGGCCACCCTCATCGCCGGCATGTCCACCTTCGGGCCAAAATTCCTGGAGTCTCAGTTCAGCCTCAGTGCATCTGAAGCCGCGACCTGGTTTGGTAAGAGAATGGGGGCACCCGGTGCTCGTCCTGTCCGGTAGCGATCGCCACATGACAGACCAAAGAATAGAAGAATGAGTGGTGCTATCTCTGCTCGCCACCTCCGCAGGCTACATGGTGGTGCCTGCAGGCGGGGGTGGTACCTTCCTGGGCGGTTACTTCGTCAAGAAGCTTGGTCTGCGCTGCCGCGGCATCGTCCGCTTCTGCATGCTGTGCGCCGTCGTCAGCCTGCTGGCCATATTCATTTTTCTGATGCACTGCCCCAATGTGCCCATGGCTGGCGTGACCACGGACTACCACACTAGCCCACTCCAGTACCAGAACCAGTACCTCACCATGTTCCAGGACTCCCAAAACAGGTGGGAAATAGCACGGCTTTTGACGATGAACAGAAGATGATCCTATAGCCTTGAATAAGCTATGGTATGCTACTCTCGTTAACCTCGTAAACTCAGACAAGGGTGGTTGATCTACTCAGATGGATTACTAGTAGTAGCACATATGCTAACCATTCCATTTCCCCCAGTATTATATAAACAAGCTGTGATATTCCTTATTGATTTTTTTTTCATCAAGTTCATCAATCATCATACAAGCTTCCCTCTTTCTCGGAGGAATTGTCACTGTGAGACTGCAAAGGGACATTAGTTACAGGACTGTGCAGGACAGTACAGCACAGCTACAGAACAGTACAGCACAGCTGATTGCAGTCTAGCATTCACTATGTTATGGTCAGCCATCTATCATTTATAATATTAGCAACGTCAGAGGGCTTATGTCCAATCAAGACTTGGAGAAAATAATCCATACTCTCATTTCAGGTGGGGTGGTTTATTTTAATGCTGTTTTATCTAGTCTCCTTAAGAAGACATATGGACAGTCGCAACTTATTCCAAATGCTAGTGCAGGATCGCTTACTAAAACTAAGGGAGCAGATCACATCACCCTAATTTTTAGGTCTTTAAACTGGCTTCCAATCAACTATAGAATTGATCTAAAAATACTGCTAATCAGATTCAGAGTCAGAAAATGTAATTTATCCCACAATGGGCAATTCAGTTTGACGGTCTGCCACAAAATACAATCATAAAACAACAAATAATAATTGCATTCATACCCACAATACAACATTCTGAACTAAGAGAAGCAGCTCAACCTAGGGTCGCAAGCAAGCAAACGGGAATACCCCTGTGCTCATACGTACACAAGAATGTGTATCTACATGACCAAGGATAACGATAAGCAGATAAAAAAATAAAAATAAATTAAAAAATAAATAAATGAATAAAAAATCTGAGTACAAAGTTACTGGGTATTTAACAGTCTGATAACTGAAGGAATAAAGGAGTTTGCTGACAGTTCACTCATACAACGTTAACGTCAAAAACGCAAGATAAAAAACACACAAACTTTTAGGAAGGACTGCTGGGTCGCACACGGTGAAGCACCCTCGAAGTAGTCTATGAAAGACTGCATAGTCAAGGCTCAAAATATATTTATGGGATACTTGAAGCCTACCAAACCAGCAGGGCCCTTCCATTCTCTGGGTCAAGGAGAAGTTTGTAAAGCTGGAACTAAGCATAGCGAAATGGCTTTCAGCTGTTATGCTGCCAAAAACTGGAACCGACTACCAGAGCATCTTAGATTTGATATAGCTGTAGCCATTTCTATATCTAGGCTTAAGACTGCTTTATTTCACTGTGCTTTTTATATAGTCTTTAAACATTTTTAATGCTTGCTCTCCTTAATGTTTTTCATTGTCTTTTAACCTCCTGAGACTTCATTTTATGTCAACTTTAATATTTTACATTTTTAATCTCCTGTAAAGCGTTTTGAATTACCCATGTGTATGAACAGTGCTATATAAATGAATTTGCCTTGCCTTATAAATTCCATTTTCTCAAAGGTCCCAGCCGACTGTGAACCTTACGGTGGCATGCAATTCTGGATGCCATTGCTCGGAACAGCTGTACAACCCGGTATGCGGATCCGACGGGATCATGTACTACTCCCCGTGCCATGCTGGTTGTTCCGCTGTGAACAGCTCTCAGAGCACAACTGACCGACAGGTAGGCGGGCATACGGAGTGTGTGTGTGTGTGTGTGTGTGTGTGTGTGTGTGTGTCCTATAGTGTTTTAGGCCTTTAGCATGTTTGTGGAGAGTTAGTGGTTGATGTGGACACATGCAGTCAGTTTGTGAGTCCTACCCTCATCCTGCTATTTATGTCTCTCTGTCCTTCTGTCACTCTACTCAGCTATTCTCCAACTGCAGTTGCGTAATGGGAAATACGACCTTGGAGGGGGGATTTGCCCTCACCGGAAAGTGTAGCTCCTCATGCCAGCATATGTCCATCTTCCTGACCTTCCTCTTCGTCGTTATTTTCTTCACCTTTCTCTGCAGTATCCCTGCCCTCACCGCCACCCTCAGGTAAGTCTCTTCTGAGAATGTTCCACACTATACTGTGTGATAGTCATTGTCATCTTAATTATACATATAAGATCCAAGTCCATATGTAACAGCAAAAGCAGAGACAAACTGTAAAATAGCCAAAACCAAAGTTTGCCTTGTCATGGCAACAGCAGTTGTCAGCATTGCAAGGCACGAAAATGTTGCCAGGGGTTCCAAGCAAGGCAGACTGAATGCTTCCCAGCCAAAGCCGTCAGATGTGAATTTTTAGGGTGTTTCCAAGAAATAAGCTGCTCTGTGAAGCTCCCTTTGACCCCCTAGCAAACTCATTGTGCTTCTGAAAGGCCGTCTTTGTCCCACTTGTAGGTGTGTACCAGACAGTCAGCGTTCCTTTGGACTCGGCATTCAGTGGATTGTTGTACGGACACTTGGTATGTTTCACTTGTCGAATAGCGTGATCAGATTTAAGGTTTTAAACATTGCAGACTTGGACAAGTACCTTCCAGAAAAGTTATTTTCTGTGCAATCAAATAAGATAATCAAATTTAAAAATGTTGTCACGAAAATAAATCAGCGCACCGATTTCTTAAAGCTATTTCTGTACAGTCTTAAACTTGAGTCAAATAGTAAAAGACAAGTGATTTAACTAATGTTTTGTTGTGTGTCAGGGGGAATCCCAGGTCCCATAGCTTTTGGATCCGTCATTGACATCTCCTGCATCCTCTGGCAAGACCAGTGTGGAGAACAGGGTTCTTGCTACCTCTACCAGAACTCTGCCATGAGTAGCTACACACTTGCGGCAGGGGTCATATATAAGGTGCTCGTCTTTGCATTACGACAGCTCTCTAGGCATTGGTTTGCAAAATCTATGTCAGAGAGACTATTTGACATAGTATTATAGGCATTATGACTGGTAAGTTACAGGCAGTAGGATTGTGTGCTTTTGTTAAGAAGTTTCAGCATGTTTATGGTTGTGGGGAGAAATCATCGATGTTCAGAGTAATGTAGAGTATTGTCTTGAGAATTGTTCCCCGGAGAGAGTATTCAGACTGTTGTACGATGACTGTGGTTCTCTGTCAGGTTCTGGCACCATTTAGAGTGATCATGGTTCTTTGCTTTCCATCAGGTTCTAGGGACAGCCTTCTTCCTGATGGCATTCATCCTATACCAGCCCCCACCAGAGTCCCCGCAGAGCAGCTATGAGAGCACAGACCCTGGCCTGGGGGACAGTGCAGACCTCCCCGTGAAGGAGCTCCCCAAGGAGATAATTTCTAATGTAAACGCAAAGCTCTGATGTTGTTCTCTCACTGCTTGCCCACGTGCTCACTGTGTCTGCCTTGATTTGCTCACCTCTTTCATTGGCTGGGTATGTCGCACCACCCCACACACCCCAACATTGTCAGATTTCAGCCAACACTGGTACGGAGTCGAGCACCACTTCACCTGAGACTTACCTGTGGCTCCCGGATGTGACTGCAGACGCCTGTTTGTGGAAGCAAGTGTACAGCTGCAGAGCACATTTTTACAATCCCCTCAGACTGGCTGTTGATTTTTTTCATCACCAAAATCTGGGGAATCAACTCAGAACAGAGAGAATGAGATTAAGGGTGGGAAAGTAACAGAAAAAGATAGATTAGATATTTGGTTTACTAGAACATGTCATCATAACTACTAACCTAGTGAAAATGACCGTATTGTTGGTTAGAGGGGTCTTTAGGGTTCATTGTTATTGATTAATACATTCGTTATAGCTCTACATAGTTAAATTAATTTCAATATTTCTGTAAATTTTGTAGGTAAGCCCTCTATATAAACTATAGTTTCTATGACAAGGACTGCAAGTGGTGTAAAGAATGGAACTGAAAGTGAAACGGGTATTTCTAAATATCCTGCGTTTGTTTGGTTTTATGTAAGGGTTATTGTGAGCTGTTAACATATGGGGGATATGACATTTCTAGAACATTTCTAGAAACTTATTTTGGAAGCTCTTCACTGGAGAACTCCACATAGATGTTTGAAACAACATGCGCTTAAATCAGATTTTCTGCAGATGTACTAACTCACCAAAGTACAGATTTGAAATACTCTTGGTCTGTAGGATGAACAAAAGGTCAGTCTGGGGCACATAAGATTAAGGGCACGAGAAACATGTGAGGAATGTGACACAAGAGTCTTTGTTGCAGAATTGCTTCACGGCTGCCCTGTGATTGGAGAGAGCTCATCATTCAAAGCTGCATTATAAAACACTCATTATAATAATCATTTTAACCACACAATTATATTTCTGTATCAATTCACAAACCTTTTCTATATCAATTAATTCACCACATAGTAAGTATTATGTGAAGAGTTCTTTAAATGTACACAAGTGACCAAAATGTAGGCAATCGTATGAACGTCTCACCCCCTGTTTTTTAATGATTTTTATTTATTTATTTATTTTTGTCCCATTTTGAATATGAGTTTTCAATGGACCTGTATTACCTGGGATAGACTGCATAGGTCAGAGGATGGATGGATGAGTGGATGGATGGAGATTGTGTGTGTGTGTGTGTGTGTGTGTTTTTTTTATGCTAATGCCTGTTAAAACTGGCAAGAAAAAAATGTGAAACGTCTTATAAGATAAGATAGAGTACATCCCTGTGCAAATTAATGGAAACAAACTGTGAATATTTCATCATTGTGCATGAGCAATTATTGCATCCTCTGATTGTCAGTCATTACACCAACCAAGATTGCATCAGATTGCATTGGTTAGTGAGGTTACTATTTCAACTGCTTGTTGTGATTTAGTTATTGTGCGAGATGGCTCCCAGAAAGCGCTCAGAAAGATCATGACCCTACACGAACACACTGACAAGACCGACAGGGACAGAACAAGAACAGTAGTTGTTAGTCTGACAGCCATCAGCCATGTGATCAAAAAACCAAGGAGGTGATATTATGTTTTAATTTGAGGATATTAGTGTCATTCATAATACCAATTAGAAAATACAATTTGTTTCAATTTATTTGCACAAGGATTTAATATCGTTTTGGCATCTGCTGTTGAGATAGCTAGGTGCTTTTCAGTGACCTTTATGCACTAAAAGGCTTTAAATTACAGGGATGAAGGCCTTCATTCCCTTATTGAAATTTAAGTAGCACAATGAACTGCCATTTGTGTAGTACTCTCGCCTAGTCAATTAGTTGTTGTGCTATTTGCAACATGTATGATGTCACTCCTGTGTCATGTATTAGTCTCATTATAGTACAACTCTTTAATTTTATTTTGCACATTAACTTATTCAACCTGTTACCAAATATTTGTCTTTCCAGTACATTGTTTTTTTAATGATTTAAAGGGCTTTACAAATGTAACTGTTATCTGTTCCATATTTTTTATACTGCCTCATTGTCTTGGCTTTACCTTCTGTTCGATCCTTTGGTACTTTTTAAAGTGAACTGAACATTATGATCAAGGAATGAATGAAGACCAAAATTGTAATATTGTGATTCCCCGCAAAGAAACATAAATAACCATGTCACTGTACCAGGTTTTTGTGTTTATTGTCTGTACCGTTTTCTTTTGCATTGTGTTATTCATTTCTCCAGTTCTGTCTTGTTGACCCATGTTGTCCACTTACCCAGGACTCACTGGGCATGTTCCAAAAAATGTAATATGGCACACCTTGCATGCAAGAAAAGCACTGATTGATGTCAACATGTACACAGATTGTCAGATTGTATTTGTACACCAAAACCATCTCACATTCATATACCCCCAAAATATAATTTCAGCATGAGCATGCAATGGATGACGTCTGTCTAATCATGTCCCATGCGTCACCATCTGCTCTGCTTCAAGCCACCACCAGTCTGCTAAATATCTGCTTAAAAAAAACACTGATGTCTGGGTCAGCAGTCCACTTCTGAATAAACAGTACTACTTGCCAATGGCTCCAACTTTGACCTGGGGATTATCCTTACTGGTCATTGTAGGACAATGTTTGCAATAGGATTACATTTTTCTGAGCTACTATCGTCGGAAGCTGTGCAGGCCTCATGCAATTATCATTCTTAGGAGGGGTTCATTTAAGAAATTAGGCCTTTGCGGCCTGAAACGTACCAAATTAGCTGAGCTTGACTGAACTGAGCCAATCTTAGAGAGAGAATGAAATCATCTCTCTAAAGGTCTGCCTAAGATTGACGTGGTTACAATGAAAAGTCTGTAATTGTCCTGGAACGTGGGGTCATGTGTCGGTCTAAACTAACACAAAAATGTTTCTATGGTGAAAAACAACATGCATTTATATACACCATGAGGTCTTCACCATTCTGGATTCTGCTTGGGTCCGCTTTTCCAGACACTGCAGTGTCGGTAGTATCTAGCTTCACCTGACTGCTCTCCTCTCTCCTACCCTCTCTCCTTATTGTGACCGTTCAGGACTAAGATGGCGTGATCTCTACCACTTTCGGCTGGTCACGGGTTTGCCAGGAGAGGATGTTCAGTTGCAGAGAGAAACCCACAATCAAGAAAATCTGTACGACTGCAAAATTGACACAACGTAGCTCCTTGTTGTTCAACTAACTGTACATATTTAAAGAGTATAACTATTATTCAGTGTTTTATATTTAAACAGCAATTTGTACAGGCTACTAAAAAAACAAGGAATCAAGAATGATGTTTTGAACATTTTTTACTTCAATGAGTGTTTTGTTCCTATTTTTGTGCAGTAATCCATGATTAATGTGTCTAACCTTTGAGAAAGGCTGATGTTTTTGTTATAAAAGCTTTGGTGAAGTTAAAAGCTTAAAATCTAAATACACAAATGTTCCGACAGGGATAAGTTGTGTTGTAAAGTTTGAATGAAGAAATCATATGTCACTATTAAAATCTGCTATGTCTGATTCTCTTATCTGGAAAAGCAGTTAAACTTTTTGTTTTGAATGTAACTGGAGTTTCCGAAGTACCTTAATGTTTCCTTGAAACTGATGTTTTATTTTGTACTCCGGGTTTTTAACGAAGTGCTCTTTGATCTTTGGTGTGTAAACAGTTTAAGTCATGGCTCATCAGAGTGTAAGTGCACTGAAACACCCATGTCCAGTCCATTTACTGCATTTACATCCCTTGTATACACTGCTTCTGAGCCTGCAGCAAGAACATGTATTCAAGCAGAAGAATAACTTTAGAGACAAAAAAAAACCTGAAATGTTCCCATTACGCTATTTTTTAAAATTTTGAGAGCCCACAGTTAGTAATGTTCACTAGGTGTGCATATCTGGTGTATGACACGTATCATATGTTGATATCAAACACAAAGAACTTTTATAACCTGCAGCTCCATTATTATTATTTGTTGTATTATGTTGCTTAACCAGTATTTGTTTTTCAAAAGGTCTTACATTTGTTTTTGATGTGAACAGTCTAGGTTAAGCACTTTTGCAAAGGGTGGTGGCATAAGATACCTTCTGGAACTTGGAGAAGTAACTTTGACCAATTGAATCCATGTTTTTGACCATGTAAATCTCTATGAATATGAATCTTCTAACTATCATAGAGCCTATCCCAGGCAGTGCAGGGCATCCGGCTGGGGTACACCCCGGATTGGGATAGTCCATTCCTAGGGACATTCACAGAGTCATACTCTGGTGGGCATTTTAGAGACAATGAACAGCCTAACTGCATGTTTTTGGACTGCAGGAGTAAACCTGCAAGATACATAGGGAGAACAAGCAAACTCAAACCCACAACCCTGGAGGTGTGAGGCATTACTGATATCCACTGAACCCGTACCCATTGCACCAGGTCATATTCCTCGCTAACTATCCCTCAGTTCTCCAATAACTGACATAATTACACCTAAAATGCATGCAAAAATGCTTGTGTTTCTGATGGTGTATATTTCAGTGAGTCACAAATGTTTCCCATGATGGTTGTGGGTTCAAATCCCATGACTATTAATGTTATCACATCACCACTGAGCCCTTGAGCAAGGCACTAAACCGCAACTGCTCCAGAGTTGTTGACTGGCCCTGGTCTCTAAGCTTTCTTGTATGTCACTTTGGTCAAAAGCATCTGCTGAATAAGTAAATATATAAAGATAATATCTACCAGGGAAGACAGTTCCAGAATCATTAGTCATTCAGTGCAGCAGGTTATATGTTAACTGTACTTCTGCCAGAATTATGACTTCTGGGGAAGTTTGATGGCCTATATGTGACTACATGCATTTGAAGGTGACAGTGTGTCAGCCCTTCCATCCCATTCAGAAATCTCACAGGAAATATTTTTCTCTGCAATTAATGTACTCTTATGTGACTCTGTGGCTTTTGCACATGCTTTCATACTATTGTCTTTCAGTTTGCTTGTCAACAAACATGAATCACTGTAAATCCTAATTATGGGTTATTTGGTTTATTTATTTCTGTGCTGGAAAAAAAGCGTACACATTTGGGATTTTAAAGAGCAGAATGTGTCCACTTTAAAATATTTTTACCATTAAAAACAAATTGTTTTGGACTCAACTGTTTAAAAGAAATAAAAGTGACTTTGTGATGTGTTTTAATACTGCTTCCTCAGAAATACAATACAAAATGACATTAATGCTGCAAGTCCATGAATATAGAACATTCTTATTATTCAGGCCTGATTAATTTCAATGTCAAAAGCATCGTGACATGACAGAACTACATGCTTCACCTATGTTCACCACAAGGGGGAAGCAGATACCCACTCAGGCAAAATTAATTACGCTCTGCGACGATGGCTGTCTTCAGGAGAGGTCACACATCTGCATAATAAATTAATCTCATGTAATCTCATTCCGGTGAGCTGACTAAAGTTGGCCAGCCTGGTAGCGCTTTTCCTCACCTGTTTCTGTAGTGATCAAAAAACTAGAAAAGCTTAAATTGCAACATGATAATGTAACAGTTGTGAAAACATCTGTAAATATTAAGAAAAGTCTTTATGCGGTATTTTTCAGAACAGGCATTGATTAGGCCACCTATAGATCATGCAGTTAGGAGCACATAAAGGCACTTGGGGTCCTCACGGCAGCAGGGTATCTGTGTGAGAAGGCTGTTTGTGGTGTAGCAGTGTTTGGTGGGCTGTTTTGGCCTTCAGGTAAGTCCTGAGTTATTCCTAATAGTTTCTTTAATTGGCAAGTAGTGGGCTAAGTAGGTGTTTGTCTA
>JAODKL010013548.1:6408-22958 GCA_026780765.1 Petrocephalus schoutedeni
GAAATGAACAGGACTGAGGTTCAGGGATGTCTGACTGTCATTGCCCTATTACTGCCCGCATTCTTCCATCCATCCTTTCATCCACCAATCCATCCTTTTTTAAAGGGGCCTATTATGCTTTTGTTTTTTCTCCTTTTTTAGTGTGTTATGCGAATGCACTGTACACGCAAAAGCGTGCAACTCTCACCACAGAAACCACTCTTCTCTAGTCTGCCTGAAACACCTCAGTAAAATTCCAGCTCATACTTCCATGATATAGTGAGGTCACCTCATAACACAATCTCTATTGGCCATCTACTTACAAGCTTGGCACACACAAAATGCACAGCAACTTTTTCAGACAGGGAAGGACCAATTGGGCAACCTGACCAATCAGAGCACAATGGGCTCATCTGGGGTGGGGCTTACAGCTCTAACAGGGCATTTCAGACAGTTATAGATAGTGGAAGCGTCTGGGATGCAGAGCATTGTGCCCCACAGAAAATCTAAAAAATAAACAATCAGAGAACAGCCTCAGTCTCCTGCTTGCCAAACGTTGCAGGACCTACACAGATTCTCATTTGGCCAGCACCCTTCACCCAGGAAGCATCATACAGAAATTAACCCAATACAATGTGGAATCAATCCTCACCTGCTCCCAGTATTCCTGGGCTGCCTTCTGGCGTAACACAAGCAGCTGGTTCAGGCGATGACATATCAGCACCATTTTAAAGGACAGCTGTGCAGGCAGAGAACAAATGAAAAGGGGGAAAGAAGGATGAATAAGCAGTAACAGATTCATATTATCAGAAACATCCAAACTTTGTATTTGTGACATTTGTATGTGTGACACTGGATTATCCAAAATGTCCTTATACTCCACTATGGGATTCTTCTCTGCAGTTCGGTTCAGTGAAGCTATTATAAAATCACCATACTGCTGGCTGTCCTCACCTTCCACTTCCTCCTGGCATTGAATTTCTTGAATTTCTTCATATTGATGGAAGAACGCTTTCTTATTATCTGCTGTGCTCTTGAGGGAGGCTATGGAAAGACAGATGGCGATGGTGAGAGGAGCAGCAACCGGTTTGGTATGGATTTCATTAACCACTGAATTCCTCCTCTAGGTTCTCCTTCCCCACAATCATTCATGCTCACCTTGATCCAGGGGTGGTGTAGACACTCATCAGCGCTCTTCCTGCCACTGTACAAACAAACTCAAAGTGAGATTCCATGTAACATTAATAGATACGTATTTTGGCAAGTATTTTGTTACAGATATGCATCCGTCTGCAGGTCTGTTTTTTTTGCCCACGACCCAGTTTCTATTCTTGCAGAAGTCTATCCCAGGAAATATAGGGCAGAAGACAGCAGAACTGCTTGAGTCCAGTCCATAACAGGACACACACTCATACACAAAATGGACACTTTAGAGACACCTGTGAGGAACTGTCAGGGACTGTGAGGAGATCCTACAGCACACATACCAAACAACTCCAAACACAAAGAAGTGGGGACAATTCACATCCCCAGGTCTCAGGCAACAGCAATACCCAGTGAGCCACTGGGTACTAATTAACACTTCGAATTTCTATGTCATTTGAGACTTGAATGCAGAATTAGTGGGATCAAGCCTATAACCCAGGTGTGAGACTTCTCCACCATCTACTTAGCCATCCACAATGACTCAGGCAAAAAATGCAATTACCTCTGATCTTTCACCAGCAGATTCTTGATAAATTGCTTGGCATTTTCACTCGTCTCTGGAAAATATTTGTCCTCAATTTCATAGTTCATTGCTACAATGTTGTTTAATGTCTCCTCATCGGTATCTCCTTGGAAGGGAGACATTCCGCTCAACCTGTCGAAGAGGAAATGCCGTGAC
This sequence comes from Petrocephalus schoutedeni, assembly GCA_026780765.1. Classification (NCBI taxonomy): domain Eukaryota; kingdom Metazoa; phylum Chordata; class Actinopteri; order Osteoglossiformes; family Mormyridae; genus Petrocephalus; species Petrocephalus schoutedeni. The sequence goes on from JAODKL010013548.1 coordinate 8,273, forward strand.
AGTGAAACAAAATGCACACACACTGAAACCCATCCTGTAGCAGGTTACATGACTGAAGGAGAGCTCAGCCATTTTCCAACCAGTGCTGAATACAGACACTGCCAGAAGAGGCAAAAGCCTGCAGAACAGCCTGTCAATACAGCACAACTTACACTATTATGGTTATTATAAAGCAAACGTAAAAGTAAACTGTAAATTTGTAACATATATAGGTTTCTTAGACTTTTTTCATACTTACAGTATGTAGGTGATAACACCAATACTCCTGTAAACAGACAAATAGGTTCAGGTTCAGTTCAGTTTCAGTTCAACCCTATATGGTGCACTGAAAAAAAATAGTAATCTCTTTTTCTACCATTTTCCTACCGCAGAACTTGCAATGTGCTACATGCATACTTCCCACATTTAAAGGGTTATAGAGTAAATCAGCAGATTAAAACAAAGTCAAACGAAAGGAGAAAAATCTTTATTGCACCTTAACAAAGGCCAACCTAAATTACATAGAAAGATGTAATTGCTTGATTGGTAAAAAGTTGTATTGCACCACATAGACAACATCTGGATTGGGTTATGCTTCCAAAATATGGTAATGGTTGTTGATGAGAAAAACTGTAGAATTAAACTGATTAAACAATTAAACTGATGGACGTCCCAGCAGGAGAAACTGGCTTGTGAAAAACAGCTTTGCCCTGCAGAAACTCACCATACAGCCTACAAGTGAGTTCCTCATCCTTTCCCCAAGCATGATTCTGAAATATGACTTGTCACCTACTGAATACTCCCTTCATTTCACTCCTTTCCCGATAGCCTGTTTTATCCTTCAAACACTTAAGCCACAAACACCAAAGGCACATGTGCAAATAGAAAACTTCCAGCAGTAGAAATGACCTTGAAAGACATTTACTTTGCAAATACAACGCATGTGACTTGCAAGCTGTTACCTACCAAAGCCAAACCATTTTTGCTTATCTGAAATTATAGTATAAGTAAGCTACTTGACTGTTATATGAACATCTTGCATTTTGTTGATGATATAATGATAAATGTAAACTAATTACACTGTCTAATTAAATTTGTATGGAAGTTTATTGCTAATCTGAACAGACTGAAATGATTCAGAACCAACAGTTTCTGTGCATGTGTGTCCTAGATCTGGGCTTGTCTTAACAAAACACTCCAGTTTGATAAACAGCTACTTCACATTCTATGAGGCCAATGGCCTAAAGCAAAGGACTGGGATTTTATACACTGCTGAAAAATTTTGAAAATACATCAGATCTCAATGGGAAAAATATCACGCTGTATATCTATAATGATATGGACTGGGTAATGTCCTAGGAACTAAAGGATGCCACATCGTTTGATGGAAATAAAAATGATCAACCTACAGAGGGCTGAATTCAAAGACACCCCAAAAATCAAAGTGAAAAAATGATGCAGCAGGCTAGTCCATTTTGCTGAAATTTCATTGCAGCAACTCAAAATCATACTCAGTAGTTTGTATGGCCCCCACATGCTTGTATGCATGCTTGACAATGCCAGAGTATGCTCCTAATGAGACGAGTGATGGTGTCCTGGGGGATCTCCTCTAAGATCTGGACCAGGGCATCAACGAGCTCCTGGACAGTCTGTGGTGCAACCTGGCGGCATCAGATGGACCAAAATATTACTTCAAATAAGAGAACTTGTGGCCATAGTTGGAAATTAGCGGGAGAACATTTCAAACTGGAGTTGAGAAAACACTTCTTTATATAGCGTATAGTAAGAGTATGGAATAGTCTTCCTGTTTAGTGCAACTAAAACCCTGGGTTCCTTTAAAGCAGAGCTAGATAAGATTTTAACATCTCTTAGCTACTAGTGGAATTCTCCCAAAATGAGGTTGTTGGGCCAAATGGACTCCTCTCATTTGTAAATTTCTTATGTTTTTTCAATGTCCCAGAGGTGTTCTATTGGATTTAGTTCAGGTGAGCGTGGGGTCCAGTCAATGGTATCAATTCTTTCATCCTCCAGGAACTGCCTTCATACTCCTGCCAGGAGGCCAGGCATTGTCGTGCACCAGGAGGTACCCAGGACCCACTGCACAAGGATTTTATCTAGATACCTAATGGTGCCGCTGTCTAGCCTGTAGAGGTCTGTGCTCCCTCCATGGATATGCCTGCCCAGACCATCACTAACCCACCACCAAACCGGTCATGCTGAACAATGTTACAGGCAGCATAATGTTCTCCACCGCTTCTTCAGACCCTTTCACGCCTGTCACATGCGCTCAGGGTGAACCTGCTCTCATCTGTGAAAAGCACAGGGCACCAGTGGCAGACCTGCCAATTCTGGTATTCTATGGCAAATGCCAATCGAGCTCCACAATGCCGGGCAGTGAGTACAGGGCCCACTAGAGGACATCGGGCTCTCAAGCCACCCTCATGAAGTCTGAGTCTGATTGTTTGGTCAGAGACATTCACACCAGTGGCCTGCTGGAGGTCATTTTGTATGGCTCTGGGCTACCTGTGCAACCTCTGTAGGGTCCAGGTATTGCCTCACGCTACCAGTAATGACACTGACCATAGCCAAATGCAAAACTAATGAAAAAAGTCAGAAAAAATGAGGAGAGAAAAAAGTCAGCGGCCTCCACCTGTTAAACCATTCCTGTTTTGGGGATCGTCTCATTGTTGCCTCTCTAGTGCACCTGTTGTTAATTTCATTAACACAAAACCAGCTCAAACAGAGCAGCTCCCTCTGCTACTTAACTGACCAGATCAATATCCCAGAAGTTTCATTGACTTGATGCTATACTCTGATTAAAAAAAAGTGTTCCTCTATAGGAACATGCCTGAAATGGTTTGCTGGTTAAAGCAAACCATTTCAGGCATATCTATTTAGGTGTATTATGGGAATTTCACTCTTGATGTCATTACACAATATCCCACAAAGTTATTGCTGAAAAATGAATGTGCAGCCTCAGCATGACACACATATGACACACCTGTACAATAGGACATTCCAGCAGCACGGGTTCTATGGCAGGGAGACAGAGCAACTTACCACATGTCTGTCGCTGAACTCAAGGGCTCGTAGGAAATCACCTCCGGTGCTGAAGGAGGAGAGACAAAAGGCATGGAGGTCAAAGGAATAATGCAGGCAAACACATTTACGTCTAAAAGCAGACTTTACAGAATCTGTAGATAAGGGTTCACATACAATAAGTAAATGTCAAGTATGAAGAAGACAGAACTTTTACTCCAAATTAAATTATATAAACAGGAAAAAGAGACAATCAACAGCCTGGGCAGAGAAGACTAGCTCCAGTAAGTAACTAGGTGCCAAAATGCATAACAGCCTGTAGATTAACAAAGGGGACATGTATCTGCTTCCATGACAATGATCACATTAGGAACCTGACAACAAATATGAGATTCAGAACATAGCCATTCACCTTCATTTATACATTTGTACTTGTGTGAAAGCTATATCAGTATTAATGCAAAAGTACATTCAGAAAAAAAAAGTATCAACTATATTTTTTTAAATAAAAACAATTTTCTGAAAAAGTAAAAACCCCTCTGAATTTACATATGCGGAAGGGCATTAGGGCCACTTAAAAGGAAAAGAATTATAAAACGTTTTGAGATTAAAGTTGAAAGCACTGAAATTAGAAAAGTCAACTTTTGATTAAAGTAATAAGTTTTAATAAGTAATAAGTCCCCAGTCTGGGGTTTTGAACTGCAATACAGCCTGCGTTTGGGTCGTGTCTTCCCTTCAGGTTGTGGCAATTGTTTTACACACACTATTTTTGTGTTGGGAGGGGGGGGGGCCTGAAGGGGGCTTTGCCCAGGGCACCATGCAAACTAGAACTGCCACTGACTGTCCTACCAGATATGAGCATTTCATGTGGAATGGACCCAGAATGTAGCTGAGGCCCTAATACTCTTCCGTATGTATGCAACTATTAAGAAAGGGCAGGACATTTTATTACAAATTTGTACATGTTTCCTTTCTGTCTCAACATGACCGCTAAAACATTCTTTTTTCAAAACACTGGTGGTAATGTATCCAAAAGAGTCAGTACTACTATTATTCACCAGAATATCAAGGGCTTAGAGTTTAGAATGTGATACACTCAGGGAGGCCAATAGTTGACACTACCACACGAAGCAGAGCCAGTAATACTTACCAATGTACTGAGGTGTGCCACAATTGCTCCTGTACACCACTCCTGGCGTAAGGTATTGAGCAAGCCCAAAATCGATTATCTTGATTTGGGGGATTGGTACCTTTTTGTCTGATAACATGATGTTTTCAGGCTGAACATGCATAAAACCAAAATGGATGATAAATTATATACAGATTTGAAAATACAGAATAGTACTGTGTACATTTTTTGCCTGTGCCAATTGATTTAAGCCACTTCTTGTGAATCAAGCCTCTGAGAATTAGTTGTTGAGTCTGTTCTGTTATGAGTAATTTAGTGGAATGAAAAACCTAAAAAGGGTCTCCAATGCAACAAACTCAACCCTCTTGACAGCAAACACAAACATATTGCCTGAATGAAGTCAGTGGGCACAATGTTTTAGACACAAGGCAGTACAGTGACTCAAAGCACCACTCCCTAGGGCTTGGTGTCTACAGGGCACTTGAATGAAAAGACAGGAAAGAAAGGCAAGACAGAATGTACAATATTGCTGAAGCAAAAGTGGCATGTAACTGAGATCACAGCTGAGAATATTAATGTGGTTCAAATGTAGAATGGATCTGAGGGAACAGTGTCATGTTATGTAGATTACAATGTGGAATGTAACTAAGGTAAATAGATGACAGTGTAAAATGTAGTAGATGTGGCAATGCCATGTTACCGTACATAGATTACAGTGTAGAATGTAACTAAGCTGACAGTGCCATGTCACACAGATTACAATGCAGAATGTAACTGAGGTGAGTGCCATGCCGCGTATATTACAGTGTATAATGTAACTGAGATGAGAGTGTCATGTCACGTAGATTACACTGTAGAATGTAGCAGAGGTGACAGTATCATGTCATGTAGATTAAAGTGAATAATGTAATGGAAGAGACAGTACCATGTTGCATATATTACAGTGTAGAATGTATCTTAGGTGACGTAGATTATAGTGCAGAGTGTGCAGAAGTAGCATGATGACAGTGTAATTAAAAGTTGATTTTAGACTACAGTATATCAGTATACAGTATATTTGTGGTCAAGTATTACCTTGAGGTCAAAGTGTACGATCTGCTTGCTGTGCATGTAGTTGACTCCCTGTAGGATCTGCTTGATGAATATGATGGCCTCGCTTTCCAAAAGATTCTCCTTTTCAGCTATAAAGTCGAATAGCTCTCCCCCATTAATTCTGCAGAGAAGAAGAACAGAGCAGATAAGGTGAAGAAAAAAAAGAAAGGTGGCAACCCTAGTCTCGGCTGCTAGTTACAGTTTTTTTTGAGCATATATCTAAAAATTTTTATTCTTCTAATTTATGCATGTTTGGGACCCTACTGTAAAATAAAGCGGGAAATTCACACAGGATGATAACTAATTTCAGAAAGAGTTGGCATGCCTCCTTGCCCAGGTACACACACACACACCGGCATCCCTGTCAGCCACCACCACTAATTCTGTGGGAAGCACTGGGTATAAATTAAGCGTGTAACGGTCCTGAATCTGAGACTGAATCTGCCATATGAGATCGTGAACTTCCCGGATCCCAAACTGCTCACATTACGTTTCTAATGTTACAAAAGTCATTTTTCATTTTACAGTTAATGCCATAACACATGCAAATCACAAAATTATTAGGTTAGGGACAGCTGTAAATTTTGTTAATACTATACATTACTAGGTCTGTAATGGTACACGTATTCATCATGTATAACATATTTTAATTAAATACTCACACCAGCATCTTGTATTTCATTTTGTTAAATTTGATGAGCAAGTATTTGTAATTTGTAACAATATACTTTTTAATGTATTTGTGCCCACCTCTGTCTGTATGTTTGCACTTGCATCTAGTAGACAGTAATGGTCTTTTACAAAGCTTCTACAGTACAGCCATATATTAGCACTCAGTTAACAAACATGGTTCATTTGCTGCAGACAATGACAAGCATTTTAAAAATACAACTTGTAACTTAATTTGACATTATAACTCAGCAAAAGTCCAGGCAGCTGCAGTGTGCCTTCTGCTTCCCCCAAGCTTATGCGTTACTCACAGCTCCATGATGAGCACCAGCTCTGCTGCTCCTTCAAACACATCCCGCAGGGCCATGATATTCTCATGCTGCAGGGCCTGCAGCATCTCCACTTCGTCTTCCACCCTCCTTCTGTCCAGCCCTGGGCCACTGTCCATGACCTTTTTCACCTTCAGAAATTTTCCCGCCCAGTGAGTCCCAGAGGACCGCTCTCGTACATCCCGGACCTGCCCAAAGTGTCCACTGACACAAGACAGACAGAGTGCATTGAAGGGATGACCAAGGAAGAGCTGGCCAAACGGTAACTGAGAAATTGCAGCGGATGCTCACCTGCCAATCACTTGACCAATTTCATAGAAGTCTTCCACATTCTCCAGCCTGTAGACCGCCATGCTAATCTTTTGTTCTTAGTATCCTCCTAACTTCATTATCATTCACCGTCCTGTCGTGCAGCAGTGTGCTAACATGCCTGAAAATCAGTGCCAGAACCTGAGCAATGATATTAACATCACTACATTATCAAATCAAATCAAAATGTATTTATAAAGAACTTTTTAAGCAACAGGAGTTGACTATCCCAAATTCTACATAAAGTCGCATTTTATTTATTGAGTAATAAAGATGCCTTTATCAAAATTGCTTTATATCGTTGACAGCTTATAGAGCAGGATATTTTACAGCACAAACACAATTATGGTAAGATTCAGAAATAGGGAAAAGAAAAGCTGTTAAATAATATTACAGGAAATAATATCTAAGACCTCTCGGGGAAAATTGGAACATGCTACAGCACAGAGGCTACCCTCACTCTCTGAAACAATCCTTTGCCAAGCTAATGAGATCCTATATGAGACAGCAGCTTCAGGAGTCATTAGTTCAGCTTGATCTATACCCAGCACATTCAGTTCTCCTATTCCAGGTGAACACCCAGAGCAGTAAGTCTATGCTCCCTTAATGTTTATAATAATCTACATCTGCTCTAAAATCACCTGCATCACCTGAACACAGGGTTTTTACAATAAATCTTCCAAACGCTTATCCAAAATAGTTACGGAGGAGCCTGGACCCCATCCCAGAAAATATATTACACAAGGAAGGGAAACACCCTGGGCGGCATACCAAGGAACACACAACCTATGAGCAATTGAGCAAATGAGACATCTGTGACTTTGTACCCTGGGAGGAGCCCAGAGAACCTGGAGGAAACCTGTATCAACATGGGGAAAACTTGCTAAATTCACTTAGACTGAACCGGGCCAGGATTAAAGAAAGAAGTAACAGCACTATCCACCGAGCCACCATGAACTAATTAAGAATGAGTCTGCACTCCAGGTAGGTCACTGGGGAGAAGGAAGGTGTGTTGGCTCAGCAGATACTGCCTCCAAGGTTTTGAATTTGAATTCAGCCATGGCTCTCTGTGCAAGGAGTTTGCATGTGAATTCTCTCAAATACTCCAGCGCCTTCCCCAAGTCTGAAAACATCTGTGTGAAGTGGAACTGTGAATATTTTTTTTAACATGAGGGGATTTACCCTGCCTTGGCACCCATGTACACTTTCAGAAAAAAAGGGTGTCAGTTCCTACCTTTGCTTGTCATTGAGGCTTTCTTTGTACCCTAGCTGTAGGTAATTGTACCTTTTAAGGTACAGAAATGGGCCCTGAGCAACATTGATGTTGTTTGTACCTTGGCAACGTTTCTCAAACATCCCAAATTTACAAATTTCCATGAAAAATCACCATCATAAATATATAATTTATACACACCAATCAATGGGTAATTTATACACACCAACAAGTCAAACAGCAAGTCTTTCCAAAAGACAACCTGAGACAGGTATAATATGCAAACTAAACAGGAAACGTCCTTATATAATCTAAACTGTTTAAATGCACATTCCTAAACAAGCTTTTTCCAGTTCCACCAACATTCCAATAGCAGTAAAAATGAAGAGAAGCTATAGCTTGCCGATAAATAATCACCAGCAGGAAGTCAGAGCGCGCTATTCTGAGCCAATGAAACTATTCTGTCACATAGTTGGGTATTTAAAACGTGCCCGGCGTCTGAAGCATGTGCTAACTCTGCTTAAATGAGCATTATTACACAATTTCACAGTTTCTTCTTGTATATACGTTTTTATTAACCCGATTTGCTTCTTTAATTTCATAACTGATTAGGGTGACCAGATAATCCATGTCATCCCGGACACTTTGAGCTAGGACAGAATTTGTAAACTACCATTTCAATTAGGACCTGGATTTCACTTGCTGTGCGCTGTTCTTGCCGTGCGCTGGTCCTGTAAGATGTCGATAACGACAGGGAATGTGACAATGTCGCGTTTTGTATCGAATTTCTTCCTACTTTCTGTTCGCACCTCTAAGTGAAAATAAAATAAACAGCCTGCTTCATGTCTACATAAATTACAAATGTATAATTAACTGCAACCACTACGGACTGTAAGCACATCAAAGAAACACGCCAATAATCAACGAAAACTAAAACACGTCTCTTTGGATCACATGTCTGTCATACAGTTCTGCTTCCCATACTACTCATGGAACATATTTAAATTACAATAACGATGTACTTCTTATGAACATAAAGTTGTTATAGTCTGCGTATTTCTTTCCTTTTGAAGCTGTAGAATGAAGGCAAGTTAACGATACTTAAAAAGAAAAGTATGAAACAACTAGGATACATGTGAATAACGAAAGAACTCACCTTTGAAAAGTGTGCGAGGTAACTCAAAAATAATGTGTCGTACCAAGAAGTCGTTTCCCCGGCGCGTACCGCAGTCTGCCACCTGAGAAGGAGCTAAGTGCGCACCTTAGGAACAAACCCCGCCCGCTTCCTGCGTAATCATACTGACGGCAGTCGGGTTTGCCTGCTATGGGTTTGGTTCTAACTTTTTTTTTGTCCTAACAAAAAAAAAATGTCGTGTAAACATTCCAGCAAATAATAGCAACCGCATAGCAATGTGACGCAGCAACCATTCAAACTATGAATGTGAAACCTGGAAGGCGAAGAAAGCTAATATTCCCATATAAGGTCATTTGGGCGCGCTCCAGACTTTAGCTGTTACTTCCCCATACGAATCGAAAGTTACTTCATTGGACACTGGAATAGACAACTTTAATTATTTAAATAACAGTATTCATTTCATTATTTAAATGAAATATTTATAAATTATCACTTAAATGAAAGTTAAAATTTTAATTTAAATAACCATTTAAATGACATATTTATTTATTGAATATTGCCACAAAACACCCTCCATACCACACTGTCAATGAGTGAGTCCAACAACAAGGACGAGTATCAGTATGATTGTCTTGCAGAGCTCATATAAAGCAGCAGCAGTACACTTTAGACTTAAATAAAAACCTATACTAAGATATAATGTTGAAAAGGATCCATCATTGTAATTGTAAAGCTTACTTTTTTCTGAGAGAGAGGTAAGGGGCATGCACTGATACAGCGTATTGCCGCACACCACAGGGAGGGGAACCAGGGTGCAGCCACGCAGGGGGTGATACCTCTCCAGCACACTGTTCAGATGGAGCCCGAACAGTGTGAAGTTTTTCCGGTGACTGGAAGTTAGAGGAGGTCCAAATGTAGGTTAACATCATATCCAGGACAGAGCAATTGCAGGTAAGGGCCTTGCTCAAGGCCCAACGAAGTTGAATCACTCCTGGCATTTGAAACAGCAACCTTCTAAATGCTGGTACAAACCCCTAGCCTGAGAGCCACCTCCCCACCCTACCCTTATGGCTGGGCAAAAGACGTTTTAGTGTAACTTATTGGTGGTCTCAAGTTAGCAGACTATTGTGGCCATTGCTTTGTGAGAATTGCATGTGCATGAAATGCCATGGCGATATTAATATTGCACAATGCAGGATGAGGTAAGACCATCCGGTTGCAGAGCACTGCCTGACCTCTGTTAGCATTCAGCAGACAGAATAGGGGTGTGTTCCCCAAAGTCATAGTTGCTAACTATGTTACCAACTTACGCAGTTGGAATCAGGCAAATAATTTTATTATGTTATAATCAATCTAATAAATTGGGGTGGCATGGTGGTGCGGTGGTTAGCACTATCGCCTCACACTTCTGGGACCGGGGTTCAAATCCTGCCCAGTTCCATGTGCGTGGAGTTTGCATATTCTCCCCATGCCGTTGTGGGGTTTCCCCCCACAGTCCAAAGACATGCTAAGGCTGATTGACGTTGCAAGACTGCCCGTAGGTGTGTGAGTGAATGGTGTGTGAGTGTGCCCTGCGATGGGCTGGCCCCCCATCCTGAGTTGTTCCCCGCCTCATGCCGATAGCTTCCGGGATAGGCTCCGGACCCCCCGCAACCCTGTTCAGATAAGCGGGTTGGAAAATGGATGGAATCTAATAAATCATATTCAAAAAATGCATTTGCTCTGCAATCACATATAATGTGAAGTGCTCTGAAAATGAAGTTTGCAAAGCACGTTTTACGTGGGTCCCTGGTCATAAGTGCAGCATGCTCGGTTGGCGGTATGGCGAGTATATTGGCACGCTGTGCACCGTACTGTAGTAGCACTGGGGTGGGCAGTGTCATCCATAAAGGGCTGCTGTGCAATTCCCAAATAATAAAGCTACCCCGACGGCGGATTGGCTGAAGAGTCGTCACACCTGGGTTCCCACAGCCAACCTACAGGTTGTCCGCAAAACATGCATTTCATGTATACATATATGTATTCATAAATATATAAATAAACATTATATACCCATCCATTTTCCAACCCACTTACCCTTTCGGGATTGGGGGGGGTCGGAGCCTATCCCGGAAGCTACGGGCACGAGGCGGGGAACAACTCAGGAGAGGAGCCATATAAAATTATATTTATATACATACATATACATATATATACTCACACACACACACTCACCGGCCACTTTATTAGGTACACCTTGCTAGCACTGGGTTGGACCCCCTTTTGCCTTCAGAACTGCCTTAATCCTTCGTGGCATTAGTTCTTTCCCTGTTCCACCACAAATGATTGAGCTGAAGAGCTGTGTGGTAATTAGCAGAAGGAGCTTGGAGGAGTGGAATGAGGCGTGTTAAATGAGGATAATCCCAAAAATGTGCAGGGCTCCAGCCCTCCAGGACTGGAGTTTGACACCCCTGATTTAGAGAATTGTGATATAAAAAGAGAAATTTAACAAAATTGTTATGATATTGGCATCCAACATATCTCCTGGTTGTGATGGGCTCACAGGTAATTTCTCTAACTTTATTTTGGACAAAATGTAAGGAATATGCTATTTCAAGACAAGGGTTAATTACCATAATTCCTAAACATGCCAATGATAGACTGCTGGATAATTTAAGGCTAATCACTTCTTAATTCTGATTATAAATTATCAGGCAGACAGGTGTTAAGACTGGAGTGGAGTTCTATCCAATATAAATGCATATAAACATTTAAGTGTCTTGACTGAAAAAATATTATTGTAACTCAGCACTACAACAGCTCATACCACTGCCAATAATAATAATAAATTACTATTTTCTCTATTATTAATTCTCCTCCACAAGCACTTACTCAATCGCAGAAAACAGGGTGCACATGTACAGAGGTGAATAGATACTAAATGTATGATGTAAGCACAGGAGTCCAGAAAAGGGAGGGAAGGAAAGAGGCTAAGTGTGAATGTTGGCTTGTGAGTGTGCGAGTTGACTGCGTGCGAGTGTGTGCATGCATGAAGAGTTGAACAGTGGTTACTACATATAAATCTAGGAGCAATGCCATTGTGAACCAGGCAAGATGGAAAAGATGATGTTACCAAATAATCTAGGAGCAATGCTGACTAATGCAAAACAGCTGGATGAGTTTTTCAATCAAGGAGACAAACCAGTCAAAGCACAAGAACAATTGAACTACTTGGCCAAACACAGGAGCCTTTAAGGTTTAAAGTAGCTTGTAAAACCAGAAGTAGCTCAAAGCATCCGGGATGACATGGATTATCTGGTCACCCTAAGTACATCCCCAATTTCACCAGCTGAACACCAACCCCCCACCAGGTCAGCTGAAAATGTAGAGAAGTAACGCTTGTCAGAAGTACCCCACTACTTCACAGATTAGAATAGACAGCTTTGGCATATAAAAGCCATTTGTTTTGCATAGTAATGACGCTACAACCTCCATACTGGAAAATATTTTAAGACTGACAACTTTGTTACAGCCTATAACTGGGTGTTACTTTAACCAACCACACAAGACAATCTGTAAAAACTCACTTTTATTCCCAAAAGCCTACAAATCACTGGGGCCCGCAGACTTTTTTGTTTACCAAAATCAACACGCAGCCCAGTGCGATTTCAGAACACAATTCAGTCCAGATTAAGACTATCAGGACGTAGTCAGGCACAGCACCCAGCAGCCTTATTTTAGCATGACCCACTTTGTTCCAGCCTCCCCCCTCCCTCATTTTTTAATCCCCAATATGGGTATTTTATTCCCGTGCCAGCATAGTCGTTTCCCTCCCTCTACCTCCCAATCTACCCCATAAGACCAATTTAAACCCTTCTACCAACATCACTCCCCACCCTGTGGCCATTCAGTTCCTCCTGGTCTTGGGAGAGTCATACTTCCTCTTGCTGGAGTACCAGAGGAGTAGGGGGATGCCAATGGATGGCAAGGTCATGACCCCAAAAGCAGCCCAGTCCAGCTGAGGGGCAAAAGAGGGTGAGTGGAGAATGAGCACATAAGGCTGCCATTTAGCCAGTGAAACGCCCGTTACAGGGCCAGTACAGAATGCAGAAAGATAATGGGGCCAAAAGGACAGGAACACTGGCTGTGCATTTAAGGTCAAGATCAACTTGGCACTAACTACCATCAGGCCAGTGGGATTGCATTTGAAAGTTTGCTTGAAACATGCAGTAAATGTTCAGATACCCCAGACTGTCCAATTCCCACCAAACCACTGTACCTTAAGTCTTAAAATTATCCTATAAGAAACTATTAAAAAGGAAACGCAACTTACATAATGAGGAGAGAAGCGCCTGTCAAATTCCCTCTGGGCCAGAATACCACCCTGTCCAGGGGCACTTGTGTACCCAACCTGTGGGGAGGGTGACGACAGTCAGGGGCTAAGGCAATAAGTACATACCATTCAAAGTGATGATACACCTTGATATATGCACCCTCCTTTCTGCAGGTCAGTCCCTTACCACAACTTGACCCCCTTCCTGGGCCAGATAGCTGACAGATGCAGAGGTGAAGTTGAAGTACCCAGCCTTGAGAGGGCGCAATACTACAGTATGAGATACATTGCTGGCTCTGAGAGGGTGGCATTAAGGAGGAGAAGCAAAGTAGAAGAAAATATGACATACGTCGGGGATTTCAAAACCGGCCACATTAATGATGGACAAAAACATTGTGGGGCTTTTAGGATCTAGTGACCAGATGCAAACAGGGTTATGTAGTCAGTTACAATAATAAAATCAAGCATGTGTTCCAATTAGGGGTCGACCGATTATAGCCTGGCCAATTATTGGGGGCCGATATTAGGCATTTTGCTGATTATTGGTATCAAGTTCCATCTTAACGCTCACTGATATTAAAGTGCGCGCCGCTGCTGACTCTTCCTCTGTGCTCCTCTCCGTCATACTGCTGCTTCATTTAATGTCCCGCCCACAACAATCTGATTGGCTAGGTCACACGAGTAATAGCCAATCAATGCTGAATCCTTGCCGTCTCACTCTCACACACACACACACACACACACAGCATGAAGCCCTGTTGCTGAGATTTGAAGGTAAAGCAGCTGATGTTTCCCCAAATTAAAACATTATGGTCCTTCACACTGAAGTTACAAAACACCACAGAGCGCCTATGAGCCATTTCCATAACGAAAAGCCTGCCCGCTTTCCCAGTTACACCTCTGAAAATGTCTGAATAATGACCCTTGTTGTGGTGATAATGTGAGCCTTAGGAAGCGTCATGCATTTACTACAGAAAAAAAAAGCATTCAAGTGTGTTTTTATGTAACGTGTATCATGTTAATTCAGAAAAACAGACCAGATTTTTTTTCATTAGTGAATGCAGTATGCTGCTGTATGAGGCAGCAATGTCACCTGTACTGACAAAGTGTAGCTAGTGACAGCGATAGGCGAGATCTGATGTTGCAACAGGAGCTTATTGGAGCTTTCACGCTGCTTATCATACTTTACATTACAGTACTTACATTATTCATCCCTATAAGATTCTCACGTCACATGTAATACATTACCAAACATGTTATTAAGCAAAAGGTAGTAAAGCATCTGTTAATTTGATTTGGCTAACTCAGGCATAAAGGGTTTATTAGATGCTTTATTTTTTATTTTTAGTCTTTAGTCTAGTCTTATTCTTGCCGCAACTTATGAATACTTAAGAATCTGTAAAAAGTATATACATGTTTTTTAGTTTAATACTGTATATAATGAATCATTTGCCATTAATTTAAAAAGTAACATTCACTT
>JAODKL010014471.1:0-22744 GCA_026780765.1 Petrocephalus schoutedeni
CCCCACAACGGCACGGGGAGAACATGCAAACTCCACACACATGGAACTGGGCCGGATTCGAACCCTGGTCCCAGAGGCTGGGGAAACATTTCGTTTTAATTTTGCAAGGTCTGCAAACTGACATTGTTTACTTTCCAGACAATTGACTTTTAGGTAGATGTGTAAATGAGATGAATTTTCAGTAGTCTGTCGTGTATGACAATGGAGTATAAGGGAGCTTCCAAAGATGTTAATCTTTGAGATGTCTTCATATGATGTATGAGGTGAGAACACATGGAATAGCAAACAATGTACAATAGTATTTTGCAACAAACAAGTACGATTAACTGTGCATGTCATAAATTCCTTATGGTTTGTTATGAGATAAGGTTACCTATCAATCCATCTGTTTCCACAATCCACCTGCTTATCCAGTATGGGATTGCAATGAATCTGGATTATACCCTAGTTACCCAAGGCAGGGGACACCCTGTAGGGGATCTTAGAGGGTTTATAGTTAGGGCACAAGGCAGGGGCCACCATGTAAGTTATCTCAGAGGGTTACGCTTAGGGCACAATGCAGAGAACACCCTGTAATATATATCAGAGATTTGGGCTTAGAGGCTTAACGCATTAGGCAGGGGACACACTGGAAGGGATCTCAGAAGGTTCAGGGTTAGGGATCAGGGCAGGGTTGAGACGCGAAACCCTATCCAGGCATAACCTGTGGAAATAGTTTTGTGTTTGTGAATAGTTATTCCTCAGTTTAATTAACCTCACCTCAATGATGGCGAAGGATATAAAGACATTTGGGACCGTTTGGACATCACTGGGTCAAGACTGGAAGAAAAAAACACTCCAAGAGCATCTCACCATCTGCAACAAAGAAGTTGCTAAAGGTACAGAACTTTCTTTTCACGACTTTCCTGATGCTCAGCTATGTTTGCTTACTGATGAAATTGAATAATAGGATATAAATTGCTGCTGGTGGCCAGATATTGAAATGTCAAGCTGAGGAGGGGTGCGGTGATGCACGAGGCCAGGGGAGTGGCCCGCCTAACCGCTAAACAATGTAACTGATTTATCGCACGTCCACCCAGTGACTCATCCTCCCCCAACAGGGAGGAGGACCTGACTACCCAGCACAGCTGTGTGTGGGAACCTCTGCCGCTGGGGATCCGAGAGTCTTTCCATGCATTCCTCTTCAAAACCTACAGGTTATCTCCCCAGCGTATGGAAGAAGAGCACGTGAAAAGTAGCTGTGATTACATGTGACACACAGAACGTATGAGGTTCCATTTTAATGTGTGATTGAAAAAAAAATGGGTGTCTATAAGTATTCTTACAACCATGTTTCTTCTCCTGGCAGCCAGTAGTATGCATATCGTCCTCTATTTTGCAGAATAAATTGTTTACTGTTGTGATTTTGCCATAAAACTGGGATTTTACCTGTGATGTGCTGGGTTTTGGAGACCAGGGTTTGGACCAGACAATAGGTTTGTGACCTTAGAACAATAACTTTGATGTCACAGAGTTTGTCATCACTTGTCAACAGCTCAGTAGAGTGGTAGTTAGGTACACAGACTGGCAGCCTAAACTTGCTTGAGGGTATCATTTGTTGCTCTAGTGACAAAGATACATTATATGAAGTGCCTAAAGCAAAATATCACAGTTTAAATTGGGTAAATGGGACGTTGTTTTCTCCTGATGTTGACATTAGGAGGCCTCCAGATAACATTTAATTTTGACTCATTCATACTTGCATAATTTTTCTTTTAGCACCTTTGATAATAATAGAGACATCTTTATTGTCCTGTGAACTATATTAACTCACACTAGAGGAATTTAGGTTTTAATAGGAGGAAATAAATACAGGCGGTATTTGCAATTCAAAGTATATCTAATACATAAATCAAATGATGCAAGTCATCTATGGTATTTAAAAGCTAAAGTACAAATCTGAATTTGTTATTGAACCATGAGTATGGAACAGACATTTCTCTGCATTGCCAACTCAAAATAGCACAAAAGATTCAATCTCCCTTTTTGCTTTCCACTTCATCTGTATTTGTCAGGATCCTGGGAAAATTAAAAAGTTCTCAATAAATCCTGAATGGGGCATGAATTTCAAACAGCAATTAAGAAAACACTCCGGGAAATGTAAGTGCATTCATCACAAGAATCATAAAAAACTGAGATCTTCAGTTTTAGGCATAATTCCACCCAATGATCTTTCGCTGAATGGTTGTGCGTCATAGTCTAGCAGATAGAAGAAACGTGGCCTTGATCTGTTCAGTATTATGAATGTGCGTCTTATTCTGGGAAGATTAAGGAGGTTATGGCTGACCATAAGGAATTAAAGTGACTATAGTACTCATAACAGGCAATAAACGTATGCAGAATGGTCCTTGCAAGGCTGGCATTTTAAACAGACAAAGGTAGCATCATCTCATGGTACTCATATTATATAATAAACCTTATAAACTGTAGTTTTATAATTACATATTTAACATGTTTTTTCTCCAATGCTACGTCAGACACCATTCCTGGAACATTTGGGGCACATGTTCAAGTACCCAACAGAGAAATCACTGTCAGCCCCTGGATTTCAACCAGCGATCGTCCAATCATGCATATAGAGTCCAAACCCACAGTCATCAACTACTGTGTAATAATTAACACAAGCAGAATATGAATGCTGAACTCCTTTAACCAGTTACCAGAATAGTACAGCAAACTCTACCACGGTTAAAACATTGCATTAATGCTAATGTTTCAGTCACACCCCTTATTTGTTCGTTTTACAGGGTGGAAATGTCCTGGAAGGACTACCCAATGTGGAAACAGGTGTTCTCCAACATAACTTCCATTATATGAAAAGTATTTCCTCTCCTCTCTGTGATCTTTCTATTAAGTCATGACTCATCCCAACATTTATTGCCACATTAGTGGTGCTTCTCTGGCTGCCTGTTTTTAATGTCTCTGTTCTCCATCCATCCTCTTTCTCAACCTGCTGGCGGCAAAGCCTCTCTAAAGAATATGATGTCGTCCTGCAGGACGTGGTGAATAAATTAATGCCAATTTTAAAAGTTCACCAGATGGAGGCATGTTGGAAATGCATCTACATCTGAATATGACTGATTGTGAACTAAATCATGCATTAATCATAACAATTATATTGCCATTAATTTCTACAATAAACCTGCTAGATATCCACCATGACAAATCAATACAGGAATATAGAGACATATATTACATATCCGATAATGTGAAGAGACTCCAAAAGCTGATAGCAGGAATGACTGAATATTTTCCATAGACAACCTGATCCAGAGCACACCTGATGAAACCCATGTAATCTGACATAATCTGAAGAAATTCCAGGATAATTTGAATTAAAAGATACAATTCTGACCTTTTATATACAGCTCTGGAAAAATTTAAGAGACCACTTTTTTAAATCTGCATTTTTAAATCCTGGTTTAATCCTGGCTCTGCTGGCAGAAGGCTACTCTGAGCAGCACTCCACTTTTTCCAGGCTGAAAGCTTCTAAGACAGCAGTATGAAAGAAGGTGTAGCAGGAGACACTGGAGATGACCAGAAACCAGCCAGGTAGTGGGCGGAAATGACTTTCTAATACCAGAGATGACCAACTTATCTTAACTTATCTGACAGTTTCTCATGAATCGGATGTTGACATCAAGTGACCTCGAGAAAAAATGGGAAACATTAAGTGGTGTGAAGTGCACTCCTGGGACAGTTCGTAACAGGTTCCTAGAAGCAGGACTGAAGACCCATAAAGTGTGGAAGAAGCCCTTCATCAATGAGAAGTAGGGAAGGGCCAGTCTGGAGTTTGCAAAGAAATCTATATTTTACACATGCATATACCCATAGACTGAGTAATGTGTGAAACTGGAAATTTTGCTGTGGTCTCTTATTTCTTTCCAGAGCTGTATATGCTAAAGAATAATAATTACGCACAATCTGGCATTTAACCCTTTTCCCGTGATAATTTCCCCATGTGAAATTTGCCTATAGTTTAATGATGCTCTGGGTTCAGATTGACCCCAAACACGGGATAGGGGTTAACAAAGAATCTTCAATTTGTTAGCACTTTAAATCTACTTATACAGGAATGAATGTCTTAAACTGTAAAACAAAACAGATGGTAAAAACATTCAAGTCCAACATGCTTGCAAATCATGAATTTATTCAGTATTATGAATGGTCAAGTAACAGAGCTATAACTCTCCTTTGAAACCGGGCTCATCCATATCACGAATAAATCAATTGGAATTGGAATTGGAAATAAAGATGTTCTGTGATTGAAAACTTGTTCACGTCTCGATTCAGAATGTCCTGCAGCTTTGCCACATTGCCCAGACTGCCACGAGAGGAACGCAGGGGACATAACCCAGTCACAGGGTCCAACAACTTTGTCCACCATGGGCGAAGACTATAATGTAAACATCATATCTACATAAGCAAAAATATCCTTTGGCAATAAACAAATAAACACTTGGATTGGATCCTTTTGGATACATTGTCTGTGGACAATGACTTTCTTTTATAATAATGCATTTTTAATCTTCTTCATGACTTTTACCCTCCTTTTTGGGGCCCCTCGGAAACAACTCTATTTCGTAATAAGTAAATCAGTCAGAGGCTCTTCCTGCCAGCCTTCTGGAAGGTTCAACTAAGGCACTCAAATAAATAATGCCTCTCATGTCAAAACAATGCAGTTTGTGTGAGGAGAAAGGCATTTCACACAGCTATGCGTATTTTCAAAGGAATATAAAAGACTATGAGTGGGACTCGAAGTTCCTGTGCCATTTTCATGCATCTTGCTCCCTAAGATAGAATCAAAGATGACTTTTTAAAATGCTGCAGTTGTCTCCAGCGTAATCTATCTGATGCCACTGCTTGGGGCTGAAAGTTCTAGATGTCCTTGCTCCCTCACCGCTGATGATCCAAGGCTTTGTGTCACCTGGTCTTCCTCCTGACCAATGCTACTGCACCGCTGCAGCCCAGTCCCATGAGCTAAGTCTTTAGAATGGATGTTCAAAGGAATGAGGTCATCATGTTGGTGCACCAGTCGCTGAAATTTGAATTGGAATTTGTGATTGGAATGTGTGGGACACATCCAGATACAGTGCTGTGAAGAAGAATTTGCCCCCTACCTGATTTTTTATTTTTATGTATATGTTACACTTCCATGTTGTTACATCAAACAAATTTTAATATTAGACAAACATAACCAATAAATACAAAATGCAGTTTTTAAATGACGATTTCATTTATTAATGGAAAAAAGCTATCCAAACCTACCTGGCCTTATCTGAAAAAGTTATTACCCCCACTGGTAAATCATGAATTAACTGTGATCAACCACATTTGTTGGAACGCTAAGTTCAATTTCACCAGCCACACCCAGGCCTGATTACTGCCAGACGAGGTGAAATCACTGAAACAGAGCGTGTCTGACAAAGTGAAGTAGGCTGAAAGATCGCAAAGAAGAACAAATCATGCCTCAATCTAAGGAAACTCAAGAACAGATGAGAAACAAAGTCATTGACATCTATCAATCTGGAAAGGGTTATAAGACCATTTTTAAGGCTTTGGGACTCCAGCAAACCACTGTGAGAGCCATTATCTACAAATGAAGAAAACTTGGAACAGTGGTGAACCTTTCCCGGAGTGGCCGGCCTACTTAAAATCACTCCAAGAGCGCATCAACAACTCATCCAGGAGGTCACAAATTACCCCAGAAAAACATCTAAAGAACTGCAGGCCAGACTGGCTCAGTTAAGGTGTTTGTTCATGATTCAACAATAAGAAAAAGACTGGGCAAAAATGGCATCCACGGGAAAGTTCCAAGGTGAAAACCACTGCTGACCAAGAAGAACATGAAGGGTCTTCTCACATTTGGCAAAAAGCATCTTGATGATCCCCAACACTTCTAGGAAAATATTCTGTGGACTGATGAGACAAAAGTTGAACTTTTTGCAAGGTTTGCGTCCCAGTACATCTGACGTAAAATTAACACAGCATTTCATAAAATGAACTTCATACCAACAGTCAAGCATGGTGGTGGGAATGTGATGGTCTGGGGCTGCTTTGGTGGGTCAGGACCTGGACAACTGGCTGTAATTGATGGAACCACGAATTCTGCTCTCTACCAAAAAATCCTGAAGGAGAATGTCCGGCCATCAGTTTGTGCTCAAGCGCACTTGGGGAATGCTGCTGGACAATGATCCAAAACACACCAGCAAGTCCACCTCTGAATGGCTCAAAAAAATAAATGAAGGTTTTGGAGTGGCCTAGTCAAAGTCCAGACTTAAATCCAATTGAGATGCTTTGGCATGACCTTAAACAGGCAGTTCGTGCTCGAAAACCCTCCAAAGTGGCTGAATTGAAACAATTCTGCAAAGAACAGTGGGCCAAGATCCCTGCACAGCGATGTGCAAGACCCACTGTCGGTTATCTCAGACACTTGATTGCAGTTCTTGCTGCCAAGGGGTGCACAACCAGTTATAAGATTTAGGGGGGAATTACTTTTTCCCATAGGCCCAGGTACGTCTGGATAACTTTTTTTCCCTTAATAAATGAGATCATAATTTATAGAGTGCATTTTATAAATTGGTTTATTATTTACGCTAGTTATCTTTGTCTGATATTAAAATTTGTTTGATGATCTGAAACATATAAGTATGACAAATATGCATAAAAATAAAAAATCGAGAAGAGGGCAAACTCTTTTTCACAGCACTGTATACGCCTCCATTCATTTTGTCCTTATGTGAAGCACAATGGTAATTGTGCTCTGATTACAATTAAATTAAATTTCCCACAATATTCCAACGACTATTTTCCCACGACCTCTACTTGCTCTATTAAGTGTAATAACTCGGTTAATTTCTAAGTTTGTTGTTCAGTAAGAAATTGCACACCTTGCGCTTAAACTAATTTCGAATCATCATGAATTGTTTCAACCAGTATATAAATATGTGTTAGCGTTATTAAATTGCTTTGATGTGAAACAAAATAAGAAACCTTCACTGGATTAAAACTATGCTGAATTAACTATCAATTAACTATCAGACACACCTTTTACCTGCTACTACTTGTATTGAAAAACTCTTTTGTGCATTTGCTGCAGTATACCTTGTCCCAAAGCAAAAAATACATACTGTCACGTGGAAACTAGCAAAACATGTCAGCATTAGTATAAATAATAGTATAATAATAGTATAAATAATATCATAGCCCATATAAATTAAATTGTAGTTATGCTGCCAAGTGGCAAGTACTTATAATCACATGTACTGCAAAAGCCACTCCCTCAGAAGAACCATCATTTGAGTTATGAGGAAACAACCACGTTGTTGAGGAGTTGGTATAGCAAGAGAGATTCACTGCACAGACGCTAGAAGACAAATCATATGAAAAGCAGATGCCAGTCTTGTCAAAATAATATATTAGTGTCCAGGGCATCTTGGTTGTTCACTGAATTAATTGATTCAGTTTCTAATATAGGTTAGACAGAATCAGGACTTAGGCTTTGTTTTAGGTTAAGAGGTTGGTTTCAACATTGGTAGGGACAAAATCAGCCCCAAACCCCCGGCCCTTCTAAACACATACGGTACTGCCACAATTGGTAGGAACATGTCCCTACTCTCCAAACCCTAACCTACACCTTCGATTTCATATTTCGACAACTGTACATCTATATCAAGCATTAATCTTTTAGCGTGTTGCCACATGGGAATAAGCATAGTTTATTGCTATGAAGGAATGGTCAGTCATGATACAAGATTCAAGCACCTGAAGCACTGGTGTATAACTGAAGCTATTTCATTTTTAGTGAAAGAACACAGAAATGCTAGGCTTGTAGTTGACACACCATCTTGTGTAAGCTACCCTGTAAAAGCTGACTGTAATGGTGCATAGAGGTGGATATTGAATTTTTTTATTTACCTGTCTGAATTTATAGCAAAGTTATAGTAATAGTCCTTTAGTTGCAGCCTTCATTGTGTGAGGCTGGTGAATACATTTATTTAAAAGCTTAAAATGACAATCTTCTCTGGACGTATTATTCTTGGACTTCATTTGAAGTGTACACAAGCTTTGGTCCAGGTCGAAAAGAGTTTGGCCAGCACCCTTTATCCACTTGATGAAAAATAGTAGATTCCTTTCAAAAATAAGAGTATACTGCCCCAACCACCCTAGAAATCTTAAAACTGCTATCGCTCATCATTCCTTTTCGAATCATTTCTATTTCTGACCCCATAATTATGCCTCTTATACATTTCACAGAAAATTATATAATCTTGTAGTGACTAAATTCAATTATATTAACTCAATGTGAGATCAACAAACTGATCAAGCTTATTCCTGCTTGATGTTCACCTCTTACATGTGAAATTAGTATGAACATACATCCTTCTCCCCCGATACAATCCATCCATCAACATTTGCTTATCCTGGTCAGGGTCACAGGTGTTTAATTTTCCCTAAGCGGCTTTAATCTTTGGGACATCACCAACTGCTGACATTCCAGGTTAGTTATGGTCTTATGATGCTTTTCAAACTAAAGGAGTCTCCATCTTCTGTGAGAAAGGTTATCACATAATACCAAGATCAGATTTAATTGAATGCTTTATGGGTCCTCCAAATGGACTAATTCAACCACTATTAAAAGTTAGATAATTATAATGGGGTTTTGCATTAATTTTTTAAAAGAACATTCCCTCAGTGGTTTTCAGCAGAACCTAGTATTTGAGTAACAGTTATGTTTGACTGACCAGAAAACAAGGCTTCCCAAATCACACTCAGCTGAAAATCATGGGGTTTCCAAAAAAGAAAAAAAAAAAGAGGATTTGAGACCCATCCATATATCGTAAGCCAAAAGGAAACTCACTGCATGGTTCTGAAACCCAGGATGTTGTTTTGGATGTACTATGGAAATACAAGAAAAATCTAGTAAAAAAAAAAAAAAAAAAAAAATTATATATATATTTAATATTTATATTTAGATATATAAACAAATTATATTTAATGTGATACATCTCAAATATAAAAATGGAAGACTTCCTGGAAGTGTATTTGCACCACTCAGCTTTCAATGGTGATGTTTCATCGAATTTTCCATGTTCTGAGTGACGTAAAAAAAATGATGTCGCTGGCTCTAAACTGTAATGCATCCTGTAATCAAAGAACGGAAATGAGACGGAAGCGGACGATGACATGGGGAGCTCTGACTGGAAAGCATCAGCTGTTATAACGCTCAGGGAATTTTTCGAATCAGAGTGAAATTCCAGTAATAAACTTTAAAACCTGATGATCCGATCATATTAATTAAAAACCGTAAATATTAAGCATTGCAATATTTTCTCAAATTAAAATACAATTGTTTGATACAGACTAAAGCATTATTTTAGATTTTGCTTTTGAAAGTAGCACTCCGGGGTCATTACATGCCAGAAAATTTTGGGATAGTGTGCACAGGTCCTTGGCACCAGCCCCATAATCCAGATCACCTTTCAAAGGACTGCATTTTCAAAAAGTATTACGTGAATGATACCTCCCATACTCACACCACAGTGACCCTGACATATATAAACACACGTCTCTGAAGCTACTATATTGAAGTTACATCAGGTAGCATTGAGAAAGCAGGCTCAGTAGAATACAAGTGTGTCTGACAGAGATTATCCTCAGCTGAGTCAGTGGGTGACACCACCAATTATCCCTACACCCGCTGGCTGGGTCCTCTGGACAGTCTTTAACACTAATCTCAACATGGATAAGAAGGTCGACCCCAGTCTTAAACAGGTAATATACATGTAACATGGCTGCAGGAAAACAGAGGCATGTCTCATGCAGAAATAAGGTATTTGCATAACAATAACAAAGCCCTATTTTTCAAGACGCCACTATTCTTACACAGTAGTGCCACCGTGTGGTCATGACCGGTTTTATTTTGTGATCTGTCAATTTCATATGATGATATATTCCATAATGGATATTTACTGACTTTGTCATATGTACAACATTAGTGTCCACTTTTGTAGCAAAGATTAATTAAAAATATCTGACACCAAACTGAACTTGGTACAAAGGCCTGCCCTAAAAATATGTAAATACCCAAGATAGTTCTGTATACCAAATCATTTCCATGAAATACCATTTCCATAAAATAACATTCATAAAAGACCATATTCACAAAAACATTTTCCATCAGAATTATAGTAGAATGCCTTCCAAATACTCTTTCAGTTGGTCCTTATATAAAGTAATAACAAATGACCAAAAGCTTAATATAGACACCTTAAATTACAACTTAATTACAATGACAGAGTTTACTTTTCAATTTAAAGTAAGATTTAAAGTTATCTTCAAAAAAATACAGTGATTTGCCAACATATCCCCATTTTGATATTTGCTTTAACATTTGCCACACTGGCATGACAGTATTATTGCAACATCCAACATGCATACATACATTCTTCTCAGACATCATTCTTTTTTCTTTCTGCTTTCTCTAGCTGCTTTTCTTTTCAGCTGCAGAGTTTTAAGTTCTGTCATGGTTGCAAAAGTCTTGTAAACCCACACTCCCTTTAAAACAAAAATAGTGGAAAATTCCTGGTGTAAGTATCATTTGTTTAGACAATGGTAATACACCACAGGCTAATCAACTGAAAAAAAAAACACCTTTATTCAGTTAAAACATTTCATTGTGGAATACGTATAATAATAAGCATTATTTATTTAAAAAAAACTTACCACAATCACCATTGTGTTTATTAGAAGAGGGGCTGAGAAAACTAATGATATGAACATTCCTTTGGAGTCAAAATATTGGTACTTTGAGAAAGACCTTGTAAAGCAAAAAACAAAATAAAAATTAGTTTTTCCCTATGATTCATTTGGACACTATAACGACATTCATTTAAAGACATTTCTCTATGCCGTACCCTTTAAACATAACTGACTCACCACATGACAAACAGACAAAAATTAACTAAGATTAAGTTATTGGTGAGCTTTGTTTAGTGCTATAAAGTACCAATACGTACCTCCAATGCATAGCAGCAAACTCATTTAAATATTCTGCACTGTACACCAATCCAACTGCAAAAGGGGGGAAAAAAGGCTTTAAAATTATATTTAAAGGTCAAGTGATTGATTGAGAAGACATATCCCGTAACAGGTTATGCTGCTGTACACCTTGCACTAAAACTAATTCATAATCATCTTGAATTGTTACACCCAGTATAGAAATATATGTGTTTGGGTTATTAAACTGCTTCAGTGTGATATTAAATAAGAAAACTTAACTGGATTATAACTATTTGCTGAATTAACTATCAATTTAATCCAGACGCACCTTTTACCTGCTACTACTTGTACTGAAAATCTATTTTGTGCATTTGCTGCGGCATTCCTTGTCCCAAAGTGCCCCACATGTTATTATCATGTCTGCTATATATTTGTTTGTCTTGGTTTTATTTGTTGTGTTGCTGATTGCTGTTCCACAAATTGCCCCTTGGGGACAATAAAGCATTACCTAACCTAACCCTAAGTACCTGGCATACATACAGCAGAGGTGTTTGGAACCCCCAACTACAGATGTGTAAGGAAACAATGCCACCCACTGAGGCAACCCCTATATTTAGAACGGAAATGCATAATTAAAGAACACAATTACAGTACAATAACACAGATTACTTATAAACATCTGATGAGTTATAATAATTTCTAGTGTAGCTACTTACCCAATATCAGGAAGTGACAGACCTGCAATCGATAAAATCTGAATGTCAGGAGAGTTGTCGCAAAACACAGTACGTGAAAGAATTGCAGTCCGATCAACCACGACTCCGACCACTCTACCTAGAAAACAAAAAAGAAAAAAAATTACTCTTCAAATCTTAAGAATGTTAAGAACACAGTGGCCAAAATGTACTAACATACATTTAAGATGCAAGGGGTCATACAATACTATAGCGACTGAACATACTGCTCAGTATATATATATATATATATATATATATATATATATATGACAAATATTTCAATTCTACTAATTACATGCTAGCTACAGAGTTCTTACAGAAAGCAGGAATGTCCACAGCGAAGTTATTCTCATATTACTGATGCCATCAATTGGGATGGAGCTGATATTTTGTTTAGCCATCTCAGAAATATGTACAACAGAACACTTAACAGAATTTAAAGATAATTAATCAAAAGAGCATTAACAGAAGTAGCTAAACGGCCAGAAACGAACACAGACACACAAACAACCGTCGAAAAAGACGCGCGACCCTAGTCGCAAGAGAAATACGTCACACAGGACTACGTCATATTTCCGTTGTTAAAGGGGCAGCCGAGAGTGACGGAGGGCTGGTCTTCATGATTGTTGATTTTACAATAGTTTTTTTTTCACTTTTCCTACTTTTGATTTTAGTCGGAATGTCATGCAGAAGTATAATTTCAGTATCAGCTCTTCAGTATCTGATCGGTTGCATGAAAACTACAAAACTTATGAAATACTTCTAATATTTCCTAGTGTTTTTAGGCTGTTTCCAATAAGTAATCAAAAACAACAGCAAACACACGTTTCAGTTTACTTTTAATGACACAATCCATGTACAGCATACATCACATATACATCATACGTCATATAATTATAATAATTAGAAAAAAATGCTGTTTATTGTACCTAAAAATGTTAATTTCATGAATGTCAGCGTGCACAATATCAATGACTAAAATAGAATTTGGTGCATTTGTATGCTTAGGTTAAGAAAAACGGTAGTAGAAGAGTATTATTGGACAGTTCACAAAAAAAGAGCATTTTTCTACAATCAGGAACTGAGAAACAGTCACACATTGCATTACAAGGCCATTTTAAACAATGTCTTAATTTTATGATTGGGGTGGAGCAAAAGATATGGTTTGTAAGTCTTGACTACACTATAATGTGAAATCTGTGATTTTTCAACATAATCACTGATTTTACATCAGGGACAGAAGTGCAATCGCAGGACAGTGAGATCTATGTCCTCTGACTGAACTGAATATTATAATCTATATGAATCTTATGAAAGATGGTTACAGAAGTGTCCTGTATATTTTAACAATAGTATGTTTTCCAAGCAATGATATAGAGCAAACTTAAAGTATTCAGTTATAAGCAGCAAAATTTAAGATTGTCATCACAGCAATGTGATCATTACTAACTGATGCTTAGAGGGCCATAAGCAGGAGAGTCCTGTTTGAGTAGTGCCTAGCAGTGTGGGTGCTCAACCCCATCAGGCTTTGGACTTTGTTCTCTGGAAGCCAGAGGTTATGTCGACCACAGCTGATATGGGTGTTAAGGTCTGCAGCCCGACCACCAGACATTTCCAGCTGAATCGCAGAGCCTTGCCCAGGTTCTGGCAGACAGAAACACACAATCAGATAAAGTTGAGTGCAAGGGAAATCATACATTTTACCCAAGGCTGGTGACGACTAGATTAAGGGAATTTCCGTTTTTAATGAAACATAAATGAATGACACTCAAATAGAAGCTAAGCTTTAAAATACGTAGTGGTGATGCAACCAGCTTGGTTTAGTCACACTTTTTGCCCGATAGTAAGCAGGACCATGTCAGTGAGGGCGCAGCTCGGGTACGGCTTGCACATTTTGCAATGGAAAACCGCCAGTTCGCGGTACGGCTCAGGTACGGCTTGGTCATCGCTGGCAGTGGAAAAGCTCCTTTAGGACTGGCTTTTCTCTTACTGTATCTCAGCATCTTTGGTGTGTGGGAGGAAA
This sequence comes from Petrocephalus schoutedeni, assembly GCA_026780765.1. Classification (NCBI taxonomy): domain Eukaryota; kingdom Metazoa; phylum Chordata; class Actinopteri; order Osteoglossiformes; family Mormyridae; genus Petrocephalus; species Petrocephalus schoutedeni. The sequence continues at coordinate 13,801 of JAODKL010014471.1, forward strand.
CACTCACAAGGAAGGGAGAACATGAGAACTCATATATAAATATTGTATATATACAGAGCAATGGGAAGGATTCAACCCACAACGCTGGAGGTGTGGGGAACAGTGCTACACCCTGCCCAAGAGCACATCTAGTACACCTTTGATATGTATTTGCTGATATGTAATTGCTGAAAAAATGACCTGTATCATATGCCTCTGCTTAAAGCCTTTCTTCTGAAGCAGTGGAGCTCAGCTAACGTGAAAATCGGATTTTCGTTTCCACCTGCCACCTGCCGCGTCTAAAGAATTTTAGCCCACTGTTATACTGTAAGAAAATAACTTAAGAAACTGATTTCGATGTCGGGACGCTGTACAAATATAGGGCAGAGATGTGATCTTTCTTACTGAAAGAGCACTCTAAATATAACGTGCATTTCATTCTTGGGCAACTTGCGTACTCACGAACAGACAGGTGCAACAATCTCCGCGTCTTTATAAACTTTACATCGTGTATAATCAAAAGTTTGCCCCCTATGAATTTACCCTAAACTATACTATACCCTCAGAAGGTCACCATTCTCAGCCCAAATACAATTTAGAATAATTAAAACTACATGACAAAGACAGAAATAGTGAAACAACTGACTTACTTAGCTGTTTTGATAACGTAGCTGGTATCGCTTTAACATTTTCTCATGTGTGGTCATTAAAATGATTTATTTACTTACTAACATTCCATGCTACGTTAATTATTAACATTGACTCGGGGATCTGACAGTTTTTTCATCCCGTAATGTCACTAAACTACACTAAAAGTTTCCTAATGTAATGGAATAACTGCACGCACATTAAATGTTTGCAAATAATCTGACCTATTTAAATGTATGGGACTCGAAACAATGCCCTCCATCCTATATAATACTCCATAAATAGTCTCTCCTCGACTTTATTGAATGTTTGCCGATTCATTTTAGTCCAACATAATAAACCAACCTTCCTATATTTTTTGTTCCTTTCTTTCCTCTTTTTCTTCTTTTCTTCCCTCCTTCTTTCAGCTTCTTCGTCATCTTCTATCAAAGGCTCGTATTTCTCCGGCAGGAAACTTAAGTGAACCGCCTTGGAGCATTTCTCCGTTCTGTTGCCCGTTCTCTCGGTCCGCTGCGTCGCGTTTCGATGTGCGGGAATTTCGGTGCTCCCTGTACCAGCCCCAAGTCCACACTTATCTGCTTCCTCGGAATTATTAGTGGGTTTTATCCGCTTTTTCCTTGACATAATGCCGCAAAATTCTTGTTACTTTGTCGAACTTTTTTCGTACCACACTTGCGTCAGGCCTTTGGTGCACGCGCGCACACACACACACACTCCGGTTCGCACGGACCCGTCAGGAATCGCTGTAGAAGTCTTATCCACAGTCTGGACAAGCTGTAAAATACAATAAATGTTACAAGTACTGTTTTGCTCTCGGCGCAGGTAAGTTAAAGGCCAAAGTTCGAAGATAAACTCTGCTATAGGCTACCTCTTTGCAAAGAGATGTTTGCGGTATTCAGCTAATAATAAATCAGATAATGAGTACAGGACTGAAACAAGCATATATATATATTTTAATTTTCCATATGAAATATTGAACTAATTTCACAAAATACTCACAGATAAATTATTAAAAGTTATTGTTGGTGGTTTGTGGATGTGAGTAATGCCTGCAATTTGTTGTGGTCACCTATTGATATAGGCGACCTTCTGTATAGGTCCCCACTTTACTGTCTGCTTATGTTTCTCAATTAAATAGGCCTGGATGAACAAAAAATACCAGACTAGCAAGACGGGAGGTTATCTCAACATTTTTGCTTTCATACTTTGCCTAATACCCTGAGGCATCTCTTCACGTGAATGTTCTGTAAATACAGTTGCTGATATCCATATTGGATATTTGTCTCCACTAACAGTTGCTGATATCCATAATGTATATTTGTCTCCACTAACAGTTGCCATTATTGCTCTTATCCTACAATTTTGCAACTGGTCCACAAACAGGAAAAAAATGTGACCATGTGACCTGCACAGTTAGCAGCACCATTCGAATCTGTTGAATCTGGCATGCAGAGTCATAAGCTGCTTAGGCAATAGTGAACAACTGAACGATAACCTTTGGATCGTTTAAAATAACGTCTTTACTCTGTTTTACTAGACTGCCTGTGCACATAAACAGGAATAATCATTTGTCCCGCAAGCAATATCAGATTAATATCCCACACATTTACACACAACACGGTATACAAAAGGTGTTAAAATATCTTTACCAATACAAAGAAAGATAACTGCACTGTACAAAAACTTTTCAGTTAAAAAATTCCAAGTAAAAAGAAATAGACTTCTCTTGGCAACTGTGCGTACAAAAACAAGCAATTTTATTACCTTAATTTTTTATAAAACACCCATAAAACAGAAATGTCTTAATTTCCCAATATTTCCCCATTATCTCTATTACTTTGTCATATAATTAAAGCAGTGCTATTCAAACTCTTGACGGGGATATTTATTTGTCCCCTTAATTAAAGTATTTATACATTCATTTTAAATACACCCTGGCTGATTCTGCAAAAAACATAGAACAAATGGTGATTTGCAACTACAAAAGTAGAAGAAATAACATACAAAGCCCGTCAATAAGCCCCCTGGCTGCCTTTGGCTACGTCAAAGTTTCCCGGAGGATGCAACATGTTTTTTCAGCCCCCAGATTACTTGCAAATGATTCCAGCGCGGTTCGGCCAGTCCTAGTGTGCGTTCAGCCAGACACCATTTGCCTTGGGCAATATAATTTCGATATTGAACTAGTTAAAAAAAATGCAGGCATTGTTCCAGAGGGAAAGACATTGCCTGGATCAACAGGATCATCCTCAGGAGCCATCCAGAGGCCTGTGCTCCTCACTCGGCTGTGTCTGCAGCACAGCACCATCTACAGCAAAGCTCACGCTGAAGGTACCTGTGCTAACGACTCCCTGATACATGCCAGGAACCAAACACAAAATAGGAAAGAAAAGCATTTTTAAATCCAGAAAGTATTTAATCCCCAATACTGTAACTGCAGCTGTATACAACTGTGGACAAAATTTCACCCAACCGTCCAAGGAAATATTGGAGACTTGGTGTACAAGTGCTTAATCGATGAAGTCAGTAAAACTTCTGTTGAATAAAATCGAAGGTAAACAAAAGTAATATGCAAGAAATTCAAGTAAACACATTGAAGCTGTTGGACTTTTGGCATTATCCCACAGTGAAAATAATACTTGGTTAAGAAATGCAACTGAAATACAGTATTTTTTACTTTCTGAACAGAGTAAAACCAAGAAATAAACAGTAAACAGGCCTCTATCACGAAGCAGGATTTCTCGCTTAGCTGGGTAACTTGTTGGATTTAAGGTAGTCTGGGCTAAATATAATTGGACAAAAGTCCATTTAAACTGGGGTACCTTAAATCCGGCTTTGTGATATAGACCCGAGGAAACATACATTTATACACTGGAAAAAATTTTATTGGCTTTGGAACTGGCAATCAACTGAATCATGAAAGGCTTTTCTTAAATCATTGCAAATGGGAATAAATATAGGAGATAAATAAAATATACAATCGCATTACTACAAAATTAAAAAAATTGTAAACCACCGAAATAGAAATTTTCTTATAAACGTCTCTCTTACATATTAACATAAATTCATTTCCCATTTTTTAGTGGGCCCACTGAATAACCTTATATACTAATATGCTAATTTTTTTTCAGTAGTGCAACAAAGAAAAGGAATATTACCCCTACTGGCTAACTTTATATATATTTAAAATAAAGATTTTACATTCATATCCATGACCTATTTCGTACCAAAAATAAAGTCTTTATTTGAATACACAGAAACAGCATGGCAGCAGAAGTTTAACCCCAAGGGCAGTAAACAATGCCAGTGACTATCTGTGCATAATTCTTGTGAACTTGTCAATGATGACAAACACATTAAACATCACTGTTCTGAGAATGGTGAGAACTGCTGTACCTTCGTGTGCAGAAAACCACGTTCAAGGGCCTAACAAAAGCTAGTCGATACCCTAGAATCCATAATATGTCTCATTAACATATTTGTATATTTCTTATTCTGTACAAAATAGTCCAAAAAGCTGTAATATAAAAGGACAAAGAAGTAAGTAAACTAACCCTGAGATAAGAATAAAAACCCTTCGGCTTGTTGGACTCTCGCTAACAGTGTTTATTAAGGACCTCCCTTCCGCAGTGAGTCCTGCTTTCCTGCCTGCGGAGTCATTCCGCTCCCTTCTGCGTCTGCATCACAGGACGTGCCTCAAGGGGGCAATCTTTCTCCACCTCCTCATCCTCCTCGTCCTCCTCTTCCTCCTCCTCCGTGTGGTCGTTCGCCTCCCTGAGCCGCTTTACCAGGCCCATGTGGTCGAGGGGGAGCTGCAGGAGGGCCATGGGCACCAGCCCCCGGGAGATGCGGGGGCTGGTGGGTGTCACCTCCTCGGCCATGTGACTCAGTGGTTTCTGGGGCCTCCAGGCCTGCGTCTCGTCCTGCTGCCGGTGGGTCTTCATGTGGGCGTTACGGCTCTTGATTTTAAGAAACACCCTGCACAAAGACATGGATGGAAAATGCAGAGAAACTCTCAGAGCTTTAAATCTGTATGATCTTTTGTAAATGCAAATAGGACTGTCTTGTCAAATTTAATCAAAATATTCTGGGAACACGCAGTACTTCCTGCCAAAGGTTGCAGACTCAGTGTAACCCTATTCTGATTAAGTAGTTATAGAGGACGAATGGATCTGAATTTCAGTGTAAAAGTCATAGGCAGTCAAAGTAAATGTCTAAAGCTATCTTTAACATTTGAGGGCACACAAATAATGCACAGTAGTTGTATACTCTTACTTAATGCATTAATAATTCAGAAACTAAGTGTTAGTTACATACTGATCCCATGTTCGGTCATCATTAATCAATCATAACAGTTCATATACACTATATGGACAAAAGTCCTGGGACACTTAGCTATTACCTACAGGAACTTTTATGACATTCCATTCTAAATCATAGGCACCAATATGGAGCTGGTCCCCCCTTTGCAGCTATAACAGCTGCCATTCTTCTTCCACAAGATTTGGGAGTGCGTGGCAATTTTTGCCTATTCATCCAGAAAACCACTTGTGAGGTCAGGCACTGATGTTGGACGTGAAAGCCTGGCTCGCAGTCTCCGTTCTAGTTCATCCCAAAGGGGTTTGATGGAACTGAGGTCAGGGCTCTGAAACTTACCCAACCATTTCTATATGGACCTTGCTTTGTGCAATGGAACACAGTCATGCTGGAACAGAAAAGGGCCTTTCCCAAACTGTTCCCACAAAGTTTGAAGCATAGTATGGTCCATTGGTATGCTGATGCATTAAGAGTTCCTTTCACTGGAATTAAGGGGCTTGGCCCAACCCCTGAAAAACGACCCCATACCATTATCCCTCCTCCATCAAACTTTACATTTGGCACAGTGCAGACAGGCAGGTAACGCTCTCCTGGCACCCGCCAAACACAGACTCATCAGACTGTCAGACAGAGACGTGTCATTTGGTACTTCACAGAACATGTTTTCACTGCAACCAGAGTCCAGTGGCAGCGTGTTTTACACCACTGCATCCGATGCTTGGCATTGTGCTTGGTGATGTGAGGCTCGCATGAAGCTGCTCGGCCATAGAAGCCCATTCCATGATGCTCCCAGCGCACAGTTTTTATCCTGGGGTTAATGCCAGAGGAAGCTTGGAACTCTGCACTTATTGAGTCAATAGGGCACCTTTTATGCACTATGTGCCTCAGCGCTTGGCGACCCCGATCTGTAACTCTGCTAAGCGCATAAGGGCGGGGTGCTGGCTCTGAGGCTAGGGGTTTGTGCCAGCAATTGGAAGGTTTGAATCCCAGGAATGCCAGGAGTGACTCTACTCCGTTGGGCCCTTGAGCAGGGCCCTTAACCTGCAATTGCTCTGCCCTGGGTATGACGTTACCCTACATCTGTCTCTGCAAGAAGGCCCTCCAACTTCAGGGAAAATTTGGGGGTTGGTGGCAGGATAGGCCCTCCAGCCATCGGGAAAATTTCACACTGTTCAACTCCATCCAAGTGTGGTGCTGAGGTATCACCCTCTGCACGGCTGCACCCAGGTTCTCATCTCTGAGCTGGTTTGTCATGTGGGGGCGTGCTACTGTCTCAGTGTATGCCCCCTTATCTACCTGATCGCTTCCATTTTGCAATAAAACCACTTACGGTTTACAATGGAGGGGGAATTTCACAAACTGACTTATTGCAAAGGTGGCATCCTATGATAGCACCACACTCGAATTCACTGAGCTCTTCAGAAGGACCCACTCTTTCACAAATGTTTGCAAACCTGACTGCATGGCTAGGTACTTGATTTCACACACCTGTAGCAAAGGGCCTGAATGGGTCCATATAGTGTATCAATCGCGTTAGATTCCCAGAGTGATATTATGTGTTGTAGTAGGACTGACAACAATACCAGTTTTACACCAACATGAACGTCATTTAAACATCATTTTCTTTGACTGCTTTAGACATTTGCACAGTACTGTATATTATTTCAACTGAACCAAGGAGGTATGACCATCACTGTTCATAAAAACAATACTCCCAGGACTTACTTGCCACACTCCTTGCAAGGGAAGAGAGGTGTGGGGTCAGTCTCCACACTGGTGGTGCTATGGGCTGGGGAGCACTTCAGGGAGCTTGGCACAGCCTGGGCCTGTGCCTTGGGCTTGTTCCTGTCTGACAGAGGCTTGGAGCACATGCTCGGGTTACTGTGAATTCGAGCATGGCCACTCAAGGCCTGCTTAGAGGAAAAGACCTGTTGTAGAGAGATGATGACATTAATCCAGAGATACTCTGCTATACTCTCTCCCTGGATACTAACCCAGAGATACTCTGCTATACTCTCTCACTGGATACTAAACCAGAGAAACTCTGCTATACTCTCTCACTGGATACTAACCCAGAGAAACTCTGCTATACTCTCACTGGATACTAACCCAGAGATACTCTGTTATTCTCCCTCAGTGATTATTAAACTAGAGATACTCTGCTATACTGTTTCACTGGATACTAAGTGTCATCCAGACGTGAAGCTGAAGAATTTTTGCTAATTGCCTACTGGCCTATTTTCTTAAACAGTAGTCCAACATGCATTTTTTTCCTAGCACGTGGGCTAGTGTTCCTTTTTTTGTACTCTGCCTTGGTCTACAGTACTCGCCGAAGCGAGTGGGCGAGCTTAATTTCCAGCCCTGGTGATAAATCAGCTTAAAATAGAAAAACTTGTCCGAACCATCTGACCACAATATAAAGAGAATATGATATCAGTGTCTGCTTCTGAGAAAATCTTCTTATAGAGAGTTGATATTGATCTAAATGGGACAGCATTACTTTATACGGCTAAGAATTTATATGGCTTTATATTGCTATAAAGATTTTTTTAAACATAAAGAAACTGCATTTTCACAAGTGTCAAGTCACAGAAAAAGTTACGAAAAACACACTCATGCATGAAACTGCAATACGCTTCAACTGACAGGAAAGACATTGAGTCACCGGATGTGTGTGTGGAGGTGTTAATATTGTTTCCATTGCTGTGTCGTGTGGTAGTAACGACCCTCACCGAGCCACAGCCAGGGACTTCACACACAAAAGTGCTGTTGGGCAGAACCATGGTGCCATTGGCAGGGGGGTCCGACAGGTCAGGTGACCTCAGGACTTTTGGTTCTCGCTCCTGGGGCTTCTTCCCGACCATCTCCACCTCAGGCCAGTCATCCTGAAGACAGCGGAGGTTAGCCGACCATGTTATGCTAGCATTTCTTATTACCCATCCAGTTACTCTAATTACTGCACTAGATAAATGTGCCTCCCCCCAGAGAGGATAGCTTCATTAACATACTAATGAATATTAATGAGCGATGAATGTGGCTTGGTCATTACCGAGTTCTCAGGGACCAGGCCAGACAGACATGCTTTCTGTCTCTTGCCCAAACTTAATAACTTTTTCCAAGTGTAGTAGTACTCCACACACTGTGCCACTGTCTTTGTTTTAACCTACAGAAGAGTAAGCAAAAAAAAATAATAAACAATTAAGTTGAAGACACATACTATCGAGTTCATAAACTCATATGTTTATACTCTTATGATCGAGCTGGCAGAGAAACACAGCTAAACACGCAGTGTCTGCATGTGCAGATCCCGTGTGCATGTTTAAACATTCCCATCTGCTTTGGACACATCCATTATCTGACTCTCACACCAGTGTGCTACTGGTCCTACATAAGGCCTGAAGATTAGGGGTTAACATTGACCAAATATGAACAAGAACAGTTGAGGGATTTGGATTTGGAGGCATAAAATCTGCCTAAATTCTTGCCAACACTAAATTAATGTCAGATTCAAGGAAGAAGACCCAGAAAATGCATTGGGATGACTTTAGATCAGTGTGTCTGTACATTACAGTGGAGGTACAGTACTGTGCAAAAGTCTTAGGCAACCAAAGAAAATGATGTTTAAATGTCTTTATATTTCTGTCAGCCATTTCAAAACCTCTGCTAAAATCATCCCATTATTTGCAGCAACAGTACAATACACCCATGTAGCTTCTGACTCGATCACTAGCATACCTGATATAGCTTCAATCAATATTTAATTTACTTTTTTAACTAATTAAATTAATTAATTAGTGAAGCTGGTAGTGAAATTTAATAAATACATGGAATGGCTGAGGCATCCTAGAGGAGAGTTTTGTGAACTGATGCAGTGTTCATATAAGGCAGGGGTGGGCAATTCCGGTCCCGGAGGGCCGTGGTCGAACACGTTTTGGTGATTTCCCTGCTCAGAAACACCTGGTTCACCTCACCAGTTAATTGTCAGGGTTCACTTAAGGGACCA
>JAODKL010014524.1:0-22729 GCA_026780765.1 Petrocephalus schoutedeni
ACGTCGAACCTTGAGGCAGATGGGCTACAGCAGCAGAAGACCACACCGGGTGCCACTCCTGTCAGCAAAGAACAGGAGGCTACAATTTGCACAGGCTCACCGAAATTGGACAATAGCTGCCTCATATTTGCCAGCCAGACACCAGACACTGCAGTTATCATATCATGCATGCTAAGGAGGTAGGTGAACTGATAAATGGCACAACCCAGGATAAAGTACATTTAAATGTGGAACTTATTGCTGTGGAACTGCTGTCATACTTGTGATTTATGCACCATTCTATCCACATTACCCTTGGCAGACACTGCAATCACCATGGATTACTGCAGTTTCAGGGGATATATCCTATGCTTCATGCTCCTCAATCTTCTCAATTTTTTACAAATTTGGGGAAGGCATCATAAAAGAAATTACAAAAATACATGCCAAAGTTAAGGATAGACTGATGTTACATTCTAATGTTAAGGATATAAGATTGGTATATAAGCATGTCTGGTCAATCATCTATCTCTGTCACAGATCAGGACATAAACAATAGAAGGAGTAAAATTAATCTTAAAACAAATTATGCTGAATCAGATTATAGAAGGGTAACAGGAAATTACGCACCTGCAACTCAACATCAGCAGGACGCTTTTTGGTGGATTTCTGATGGGAGGAGCCACTGAGATCAGTTACTATGTAGTGTGGAGCAATGGAGTCCTACAAGAACAGACATGACTGCACATGAACAAGAGCAGGCTGATCTTTCTGAGTCTTTTGATGTGTGCAGCAAGCTGTTTTACCAGTCCGTAGTAGCCAATGTACACTGCTGGGTAAGCAGCATCAGTTCAGATAATGCCAAATATCATCTCGTCATCAAGTCATCACGACAGCCAGATCTGTCACAGAACTGGCCCTGCTGCTAAAGGAGTTATAGAGAAGAAGATGGTGGAAAAGTTGGAGAACATGATGAACAATTCAGCCCAGCTTCTCCAGAGAGCACTCTTTAGCCACTGGAATATACTACCCAGCAGAGTGCACTAAAAAGCAGTACTGAGGTCTTTTCTGTTTCCTAACACGAGCCATTACACATGGACAATGTCACCAATGTCTCCCTGTCTATCTGTCTGTCTGTCTATTCTGCTGGCATTCCCTTTTAGCAAAACACTGGGCCTGAAAATTCCATTGTTTTTATTATTTTAAAAAAGTGTATTTATTCTTCTTCTTATACATTTTTGAAACATAGATTACAATATGGTTTCCCAACCCAGTCCTTGGAGAACACCAGACAGTCCATGTTTTTGTTCCCTCCCAGCTCCCAGCCAATCCGGAACATCAAATACCTGGTACAGGCCTGCTGGGAGCTGAAAGGAAGCAAAAACGTGGACTGTCAGGTGTTCCCCGAGGACTGGGTTGGGAAACACTGGATTACAACATAAACATAATACTTTAATTTTAAAATGAATCAATACAGCCAGTCGATTATTAAGTAAACATATAGTTAGTGCATATCTATGATCTTTTTTCAACTGCTTACTTTTCAAAGATCAAAAATGTTGATGCTAATGTCACTGCATCACTTTGTACACAACAGATATAAACAGGGTTTACAGTTTACAGCTCTATTTGTGCTTCATCAGAAAAGTTAGTAAGCTACGGCTCAGAGTTAGGCAAAGTCATTTGATCTTAAACAGTGATAAGTACAGTACCAGTCAAATGTCTGGACACACCTACTAAAAATCACTTGTTTTTCAACAGGATAATGTCCCTAAGCACACTTCAAGGTTAAGTAGTAAGTATTAAGAGATGGAGTGCTGTGACACAAGGCCCCCACAAGAGTCTAAAATTTGAGAACATTTTGAAATGTTGAATACTTCATTTGGTCATTTCAATATTTGATTTGTATTATTTCTTCGTAATTCTCTCAAGGCCTTTTACTATATGGCGAATAACACAGTTAAATGCATTAAAAGCTGTGTTCAGACTTTTGCCTGGCACTATGAATTTGTACTGCCATATGCCAATAACTCAAACTGCTAGGGTGAAAATGACTGTTTCTCCTAATCCAGTATCTAATTTGTGATCCTAAATGCCATGTAAGTAATCTGACATAAAACATTGATCCAGGAACCCTCTGAAATACTGAATAACATGGGGGCCGGCTGTACACACTCAGTTGACAGCTTCAGTCAGGAAGTTCCAGAGCCTCCAGCAACTTCATTTCTAGAGGTCACAAGTTCTTCTGACCCCTGTAATTTAACAATTGTAATGGTTTCATTCTACTGGGTCAACCATGCCTTTTCTGTGTTCGTCAGTCTCATGGTGTGGGGCAGCAGGCATGTATTGTGAGGGCAGATCCATGGGTGAAATATTTAAACAGTTCTGAACTTCCTGAGCGGTTTTTCCCAGCATGCCCTGCACGTCACACACAAAGCGATACACGTAACGCTTTCCTGCTGTCTTGTGGATGATGTTCTTGTGGTAGTAGTAGCGTAGGCCGCGACTCAGTTTCTCGTAGTTCATCTTGGGCTTATTTTTGCACTGACCCCACCGCTTAGCTACCTGGGGCAGGATGAAATGGGCAATGGTATGAATATAACAAAATGACAGTAAGTATGACAGTTGCACTGACATAAAGTAATAGGATTATGATAACACACAAGGGATATGGACTGGAGAATAAAGCTGAACAAAGCTGAAATATATAGGATCCCTGATTTCCAGCAGGCAAAAGGCTTGAAAATGATCATACTTCAGTTCGCCAAGCACATTTTTTTCATGAATTACTTTGAGTCTTGGTTATTTGTTCCGTAATCTGTGATTATGTTTATTGATGCTAAAAAATCTGATATCAAACTTTAAGAAGAATATTCAATACCATGCCTAAACCAGAACACTCAAGGGCAGGGCTGAACAATCCTACAGGCGACAAAGGCAGCTACCTTGGGCGCCTTCTCCTGAGGATGGTGAAATTTGCCCATGGGGGTAAAGCCACCAGCGGTGAAGCTTGCCTAGGGTGGCACACTGGCTTTGACCTGTGCCAGACATCACATTCGAAGACGGCTACTCAAACACACCTCTTGCATCTGGGAGAATTTTGTATCCATACCTCAGCAGGGTCAGACATCTTGAATTCCCAGCCATCTCCTGTCCAGCTAATGAAAGAACGGCAGGCAGAGTCCAAGAGGAGTTCAAGCAGAAACTGCCACAGTTGCATTGGCCCTGAGCCTGGGTGAGTATAGCGAAGACAATCAGTATCACTTGTTTTCTCTAAGAAATGCTTTATGGTAAAGCAGTATTTTTACACGTCATAATTTATATTTTCAAATGTATGTAATTGGAATCATTGAATAAGGATTAGTATTTGTCACTGAATTTTTTTTTACTCAATTTTTTTTGGCTGACCTGTATAAGCTGACATTCCAGTTATCTCTGTGTTTGACTCTGATTTCAGAGAGGCTGTACTTCTGTGCTTGGCCACTTGAGGACAGTGTTGATCAGAAGACTGAGAGTCAGGAGACAAGGTACAAGATGGAGGTAGGCTTTGTAGAGGTGGGCAATAGCTAGGAGATGGATAGTCAGACCAGAAGCAGGGCATACAGTTCTGATGATCTGTCTCAAAACTTGTGGTATTACAGTGAATGTAGGTTCTGTCAGGATCACCTGTATAGATAAAAAAATGATCAGCAAAGGTAATGAACGATTTTGAAACCTGTGTTCATCTTACACTTTCTATTTATGTACATTCTAAAGTTACGACAAAAAAAAAATCCAAATTTCACATACCATGCTAGGCATTACTTATATATGCTGATATTAAACATTGAAATTCAATTACTATACCCTTAACACTACCAGAAAAATTGAATCAAAGTAACTGCATTCATGCACACCCATACAGGCCATTTATTTATTGAAGTTAAAGTGCATGGTACTTCTTTATAAAATCACTGATTAGAAACAACCATGTTTTATGGCTGAAAACCTTATTTCTAGACATATTTCTATGTGTGTTACATTCCATATTCTGGGCATGTATTGTACTTCTCTTTCTGTTTGTGTTAGGTATATTGCACAATTCTCACTCTTCCTTACCAAAGTGCTCCAGATTAGTCGTGCTGTTGGCTTCCTCTTGGTAGCTCCTTGTCCCTGGATGGTAATGACCTTGTTCCGCCGCCACTTTAGAGCTGAACTCTGCTCCATTCTGTGTTTGAGGACGGGGGGGCAGCAGATTCTGGTAGGTGGGTCCAGACCCCACAAATCCCACTTGGAAGTTGTCCAGAGTTGTAGTACCTGGGGTAATATAATAAGAATAAGAAGAAGAAGAAGAGGAGTCCATTCATTTTGCAATTACTTAACCTCGTCTTACTGGGGGGGTATTGCTTATCCAAGACAGCACAGCAGAAAAGGTGCACCCAGGACGGCTGCACAGGCAATACAGCCATGCTAATTATCCTACTTGTATGTCTGCCCATACACAACAACAACAACAATAATAATAATAATGCTTCATATCTATAACAATGGTTTACAACTCACCATTTGTACAAGTTGCCCAGTAGTTGAATTCAGCATATGGATCCAAATTGAGTAAAGTGGAGTTATTGGAACCAGCTAAGAAAAAGAAAATAGATTTGGACCACAGTCCTGTTTTAGCTGAAAATGAATTTTGTTACACAGTCACTATAATATGAAGATTATCATAAAGTGGTGCCCCACTCCTCCAATTGTGAGGGTCAAATCCCAGCTCTGCTCCATGTTGTTCTCACCATGTCCCCCCCTCCGCCCCCAGTGTTCTACCGGTGTTATTCTCCCTGTGTTGCGCGGATTTCCTCCAGTTATTCCCATTTCCTCCTGTGGCCCAGAGACATGCACTTTGGCTAATTAGAGGCTCTTAGTTGTCGGCAGTACTTGAGTGTGTGCGTGTATGTGCCCTGGTCCGATGGTCTAGTGTCCCGTTCAGGGTGTAGCCCTGCCATGTGCCCTGTGCAGCCTGGGATAGGCTGTGGGGGCCCCTGTAACCCTGATCATGACCTTTTGTTAGAAGATAGATGGACATATATTCAATGTATTTTATTGTTTATGAGGCAGGAATCGCGAATAATTTTGGGAAAACATGTTCAGGATTCTCGACAATAATTTGGCGTAAGGTTGGAGATTTCCTGAATACCTTTATGGTCGTATGGCCTAAGAACTTTTGAATGTTCCGCATGGCTGGGTGTATACTGCTGCTGCCCTGACCCACTGGCATCTATCAACAATGATAGGTCTTCTCCATCTAGAAACAGAAGGTATGCACATATTATATACATTGTATTTCAAGCGTTATATAATGACAATACCAACTTGTTAGCTATTATAGTACTCAAGATAGCACCAATCAAGGCTACCATTGACCTGGCACACGTATATTATATCTCACTTCTGGCTGTTTGCCAAAAGATTGGTTAAAGAAGTTATTACGATCCTGTTTGTGGATGTCAATGTAGCCTTCAACACTAAACAGCAGAATTCATTTACAGTACATCAAACTCTACAACTGTGGATCCCCAGCTTCCTGAATAACAAGAAATGTGTGTACCAAAGTCATCACCCACATGCCACAAGGTTGTGTGGACTCCCCACTTATGTTGTTTGTCTACACAAATAATGGCACTTCCAGAACCCGTTATTCATGAAACTTCTTAAATATGCTGAAGAGATCACACCTGTAGACCTCTTTACTAATGCTCATTCCCAGAGTCAAGCATTACTTTAGCTCATAGTGAACTGACATGCTATTGATGTTAACATATTTATTCACATAACATTATATATAGTGTGAATATATTTCACTGTAAAATATTTATTTTATGTTCATTATAATTAAGCACCCTATCCAGGGAAGAGGAGGGTCCACAGAGCATGTGCACACACTAAAGTCAATTTGGAGTACTAGTTCACCTAAACAACATTCTCGGACGGTGGGAGGAAAAAGCATGAAAACTCGACAAACATATAAAGCCAGGCCATGAAACCAACCCACAGCCCTAAATGCTACAAATATATATTTACAGCTAAATGTTAAATATCAACATATGTAATGTGGTACCCCGTGTTTTTTATGCTTTTCTTGTGCTTGATACAACAAAAATATGAAATATTTGGTTTTGGAAAGGATTTAAAAAATGATGCCCATTTTAGATGACATTCACCTTAAATAAAAAAACACAACTGCAGCTAAAATGGCCACCCCACTGCTACTACAATATGCATTAATGGCTACACTTCTTTGCCTGTTGTTATAACTATGCTTAATTTTATGTGATATTTAAGGCCTAACAAAGAACCACATTCATATTGATCTGGTTACTTCAGTTCCAATAAAACAAATGTTCCACCTCTTTGCTTCACTCCTTCAACAATGAACAAATTTATAAAAGTAAGAAGGAAAGGATAACAGAGGGAGAGAGTTAGCAGTGGGTGGAGAGGAAGGGGATCCTCAGCCAGGGGGAGCAGGAAGTCTGGCGGAAGGGATTAGAAAACACAGGGAGTAAAAAAGTCATCACCTTGACTGTCCTAAATGTCTGCCTCCCCAGTTCACAGATAAAATAAATTCTCAAAACTGCTTATGCCATAAACTACTGCATTACTGCCCTCAGTGCAAACTAACAAGCAAAATTCTACTTTTGGGTTTTGCCACATCAAAATTCTGCTCTTTTGTGTGTTGGACACAGGACACATAATAACAAAGACAGACTAGCACAAAGCAATGAGTATGTTCTCTCCGCAGATAATTGTTTGTCAATAGCAATATTATTATATGTTTTTTGTCATTTCTTACCATATGACCCAAAGTCAATTCCAGCTGGGACTTCCTGCATTCTGAAGTCATCCACGTTAAACTCGGCCTGGTACGTGTCCATCTGTCAGTCATCGGCGCAGGGACAGAAAGATATTAGTTCAATGATAACTGGAAGATA
The DNA here is from genome assembly GCA_026780765.1 of Petrocephalus schoutedeni. Taxonomy (NCBI): domain Eukaryota; kingdom Metazoa; phylum Chordata; class Actinopteri; order Osteoglossiformes; family Mormyridae; genus Petrocephalus; species Petrocephalus schoutedeni. The sequence continues at coordinate 6,945 of JAODKL010014524.1, forward strand.
TTCCTTATCCTAAAATAATACTACAAGCCCGTTTAAAAGCCTTTGCTCCCGAAAAGTCCATTCTTTTTTTCAAAGTTAACAATCATATAATTAATAGTACAGCAGATAATGCTTAAATAAACATTGTAAAACAAAGTTTTCCGTCTGTTATATAACTTGAAAAATATGTTTTGCATAAATTGAATTCATATGAGTAGTGATGGTTGTTTGCCGACCCGTCACAATGATAAATAATAAAGTAATACATTACAATAACAGGCAAATGCAATTTCAACTTTTATTACCTGTGACTGTCTAATCAGAACAGTTCTGACGATGTATATGAAGACCGCCGTCCGAACGCTGAGGTAGGAATTTGCTGCCTGTGTCTCTCTGTTCCAGGACAGTTATAAAGAGAAGACGAGCGTAGGGGCGTAGCCAGAGCCACCCAGAATCAATGCGCACTGCTTCGTGACTTCTGTCCCCATCGTTTTAATGCTTTATGACGTCAGTTGTGTAAGTACTAAGTACGACCACGACAGTCATTGCGATCCCTGGATATATATATATATGCTGTATGCGCAGTGGTGAAAATAAAATGTGTGGTAGTAGTTTGAAATAGGGGGAATGTTGCTAAAATGAGACACTTTCTGAACTAAATGTCTAGAGTCATCTCAGTGTCTTGAATCCCATTTGTTACCTATCTAAAACATTAATGCCCCTTGAACACTATGCCTATATAGACGAGAAAAAAAGTATTACTAAACACGTATATTAGCTGCAAAGGTCAACTGTCTAATTTTCCCAGGTGTCCCATTTTAACAATACTCACCCTACAATTTTGGTGAATAAATATTTAGAAAACATTAATAGTCTTAAATTCCCGATATCTTGAATAAATTCTATTATCAAGTAATATTCGTGTTTTATAGCTTTAAATATACATTGATATAAACTTTGAGATGTATTTGCACTTATACACCATTTCACAGTGAAAAATAAGGGTAATCAGATTCAACTGAACTGTAAGAAAAAAGGCTTAAAAGAAATAAAAAGTGATACTACACTTAGGTATATCATATATTAGAACGAATACTACAAAATATAAGAGGTGGGGGAAAAACATAAAACTAACTTACAAAAAAATTAACAAATTAGAAAAGTGTATTAATCAGAATTCTCCAAATGCTGCAATTTGCACCCTTTAAAAGCCATGAATCAAACCAATGGAACGAGCAGACAAGTATGAAATCACAGCCTGAGTGGCAAGGCTAGATAACACAAATTCAAGGACCCTGTATAAACAAACTGTCTCTGAAGAAAAAGAAAACATCTGGAAAAGTTTGTCTTCAAGCGGAGCTCACGGCACAAGAGACACGAGTCGTGATTGACTGAACCCCGCCCCCTTCCCCCAGCTCTCTTAGAGAAGCCACTTTCCGCAATACTATCCTTATACAATGAAAAAGCAGGAACATTTCTGTATCGTGTATCTGCAATACAGTTGTCTCACAGGTCCGAACAATTATTTAACAATAGCATCATAGACTTGTAATCAAAAACTGGAACTCCAGACAAGGATTAAGTTGAGCTTTTCTGGTAGATACCCCTAGAACAATTCATTAATAATTCAAATAAATATTTGCTTTCCAGAAAATAATATATTTTGTAATAAACAAACTGTGGAATATTTTAAAGGCTGCATGCACTTTAACACAGAAAACACAAACAATATGATAAAATAAGACAAGTAGCCTATGACTAGAAAAGGGAATCACGGCACAAATAAAATTCGATAAATCCGATAAAATTATGGACGTGTTTCTATTAGAAATACTTTAGGTGTATATACACAGTACCGCCGCTCCCTATACGCAGACTACGCAGTCTGCGTAGGGCACCAACTCCCAGGGGGGCACCATCCCAGCTGCTCAAAAAAAAATCGTTTTTGTATATTATAATAATAAATTTATATTAATAATATACATATACAAATAAAAAAAAATATAAACGTATATATTGCATTTTACGGTGAACGCAGAGTAGGCTAAGCACACGTGATGACGCGCGCGCCCTCACCTCTGTTACGGCTGCCTATTTGGCCAAAAATAATAATAATTGAACAATATGCCTGGTCCTGGAAAGAGACATCAACAGTCCGGCGCCGAGAAACGAAATAAAAAAAAAGCCCAAGATGAAGCCTGTGCATCAATTTCAGGTACGTTCATAATCCTGTGAAACTTTATTTTATTCTGTCGACGTTAATAATGTGTTTGGAAAGCTCCAGCAGATGACAGTGTTGATTTTATTTCAGTTTATTATTGTTTATTTTATTTATTATAAATGTTTTATTTAAAGTGTAAGTTTAGTTTGTATTTTTTTGCTGTAGAGCTACAATTGTAATTTATAAATCATACAATTTATTTATGTATTTACTTTTATTTACCCCTATAGTAGGTGTTTCTTTTTACTATTTTATTTTTACTTCCGTAATATTTGGGGGAGGGGGCACAAAAGTAATTTTCTGCTTAGGGCACCCATTTGGCCAGCAGCATTCTGTATATACAGTATATATTCACTCGCGTTTGAGAAATGAATAATTAAAAGATTAACATCGTCTTAATGTCTTTATTATGTTTATATATATATATATATATATATATATACTATTGTATATTATACATAATATATATACACATAACATTAAATATATGTGTGTGTGTGTGTGCTGCAATCGAGTCTATTTAAAACAATTATTTGACTGATGTCTCAACACAATTTAAGATCCGTTATTTATACTGTACGACTACCATAAATGCTACATATAGTAGAAATAGCCCACTGACAAAATAAAATATGTATTGTAACAGTCACTGGTGCTTTCGACAAGACAAATCCTCAAAACTCGCAGACATTGCGTCTGTTCGTGCATGGATGGCCACAGCCGAATGACTGCCCAGGTCACTAGATTCAGGCTTACGTGATTTCTAACTGCATTGGCATTTTCGGAAATTAAAATAATATGCTTTTAAGAAAAATCTTCAACTGTTTCATTCACAGTTTACTTACGCAACTTTAAGTTATAAGTTATAAATGGCACATGCCTATATTTCACTTTTTTGCTAGTTGCGTTCAAAATACGTAACAAATGAAAAGGCTGTATTGTGTTGGTGTTTGTGGCTAGCTGGCAAATACTAAAGGACAAGCAGAACTACAGACTGAGTTGGTCTGCCTTCTATCGTGATGACTAACGTTAGCCAAGTAACTTTAACATATGTTCATATAACGCAGCTTCACAGTATGTCTGTGCTAGCACATTGCTACCGAAGCAGACATGTGCGTGATATATTTTGACAGTTTTGGGTTAATGCAGCGTGTGTCTATGGGTCAGCAACGCAGAAACAATTCAGTAGCATTCTTATACAGTACTTGTAGTGGGGCATTTACTCGTCTGGCAATTGTGAACTGTTAGCGATAGCTAACCTTGTTCACTGCCTCTGTGACGTGAGTCGTGCATGTCACGTTGATGATGTGTAGAGTTATCGGTAAAAGACGGAGGTGATGAGGGGTGGGGGAGGGGATTAAGAGATGAAGAGATCTGACGGAGGGATCTCGTTCATTGATCAGATTAGTCTGACTGCAAGTTTAACGACATGTTATTCACAGTGGGACATTCTAAAACGCGTAATGTGAAAAGGCTTAATGTAGCTTAATGTACCAAAACAGCTTCCAATAATCACCAAATTTCTCTGACATATCTGATCATAAGCACTTATACCTGGTAAAACATTCCTTATAATGGGCGTCTATGGAGAGGAAAACGCTTAACGTGAAAGTCCGTATTCCTAGGATTTTGGCTTTGATTTTTTGCCAGGTATAAGTGCTTATGGTCCGATATGTCTGAGAGAAATTTGGTGATAATTGGTCGCTGTTTTGGTACATTAAGCCACATTAAGCCTTTTCACATTAAGCGTTTTAGAATGTCCCCACGCGCCTACGTTCATTGATTGGCACAACGCCATTGTCCGTATCAAAATGCCTTTACTAAGAAAAATAGCTAAGTAAGCTACGTCTTTAAAGACCATGTCCGTGGTACAAATTGCAAGAATTATCAAAAAATTATCAAAATGCTTGTCCGAATTCTTCACGGTGGACCCCTGGTCCATGGTGAAACCCCGCCATCCATGCATCCATCTATCCAGCCATCCTCCTGACAGTTTATTCAGGGCTACGAGGGTTAAGATTCTAGTTCTTATTAAACATAGCTTATATTTATGAAAAATACAGGACTGAAAAAAGAGAGAAATGACGCAGAGCTCGCAGGTAGGGTTATCTGGGTTCTCTGATTTTAGCATCTTATCCACTGTGCTGCGTTCTTTCTTATGATAGTGGAGTTGCTGAAAACGAATGAACGCGATCTATTAAATAAACCTATATCAATTAATGTATTCGTGTGTGCGTTTATCCGTGTATGGACAATTGACATGGTTATACAACCTGTTTAATGAAGTGTGTGCGGAGCCGCCAAAGACAAGTGCGCCTTCAAAACAAGTAAAACAGCTTGTGATTTTCTAAGAAAGCAATATGACCAATAAGAAACTAGCTTAGATAGTTAGCGTGACTTCACTTCCCAATTTTATACGACAGTGAGCGAAAAAAAACTTCGTCATCCGGTTATGGTCTTAGCGAGAATTGTTGCTGCAATGGTTTGCGTCGAAGCTTAATTGCGCCTGTGCAGAGTCGATGTGGTTCACACTGGGCATCAAAGCGAATTTGGTATAAAGGGCCAATTAAACCTGATACATGAGCTACACAAACTGAGCGCCTGCTGCAATGGACTGTACGATTAAGGTAGGCGGTGGATTTGGCTATGCTGCTTTTTAATGTCCCTTCTGAAAATGAGTAGAAATGCGTAGCCACCCACTGAGTCGGTTAGCAGATCTGTCTGCAGAGTGAGAGAGACGAGGCGGTGATGCGAGGTCCCCACTCTTTCCTTCTTGTACAAAATTTCCTCTTCCTTCCCGTTCGTGGTTGTATGTCGGCTGTTTAATAACACAAGAAACCACTGCATCTTTTAGACTCAGATAAAAACTAAATGGTGTCCAGAACGTGTTTACAATGGGAACATTGAATTTCTTGTCCCCATTCGTTTTACTTAAGTTACTTTTCGGGATCAATTTGAATTGGTGAATTCATTGGACAGACAAGTTATATACTTGTAGTGAGTAAACCTGCAACGCGTTGAGAATAACAATTTTATCAAGAACGAAATGATAGGCCTATTACTTACCTTTAAGCTCACGCTTTGTAAAGCTCAAGGGCGCACCCGAAGCAGGTGCCTCTCGCGCGACACAACTTTTGCTAAGGAGATTAATTTCAAAAGATTGGAGGATCTTATTCTGCGACGTGACGGGTACATGTGTCTTAATTTTCCTTATATATGCTTTAATCTGAGTGGAAAATGCCAATGTGTTGCAAATATGTGTTTTATGTTTTGTGTCCAAGATAATGGAACAATAGAATTAACATTCAGTATAGTCGTCGGATAAATTCAGTTCATAGATGAATAGGTTGGACTGTACTATCTATATTTAGTACTTTTAACAGTCAAGTACGCAAATGTAAAAACTGCATGTGTATATACACACATAACAGACATTTACCCAGTAAACGCTTAATTATAGTTGGTAGATTTTCGTTGGTCATGAGTAAAATTGAGTAAAAATGAGTAAAAGAAAAGGTTAAATTTAGGAAATTGCATCTAAATGAAATAATTTCAATGCATTTATAACATGAATGACCGAATGTTTGTCCTTTAATATGTTGAATGTAAATCGGCAATCTCAACAAACTTTTACTAATCTTCTCCGGCGTTACTTAAGACAACTTTCTATTATTTCAAAATTATGAACTAAAAATGAATCAGTTTAGTTGTTTCGAAAAATTAATGCAACTGGAGATTATGTTGTTAGACAAAATTCAAGAAATAAACGTCGGTATGACGTATGAAAAATGCATAATGAGACAAATCATACAACTATCAAAAGTACGACATAATATAGCCAAAGTATGTAAAAAATGCTTTTAATAATGTACAAGTTAAATATTTCTGGGCGCCAGAAAGGTTAAGCTTAGTTTTACCACGATGGCGATTTCCTGTTTTTGAAACCTAGCTAAACCCTGTCGCTTTACTAGTGTAGCTATATATAAAAAGAAATCTGCCTGCGCGTGTGAGTCGGCAGGCAACTTGTTTATACAGGTGCGGCAAAACTAAAATGTGCAAAACAGCTCGGATGTAGGAAACAAAACGGCGGAGATGCGCGCAGGGTGCGGTCATAATTAAAGAATTAGTACAACTTCACTCTCCGTTGTGCGCTGTATGTAATCTTGCATTTTATCCCTAATACAGTTTCTTCTGAACATTATATTAAGACTGGTTTACGGAAAGTTGGCACTACCCGTTTTATCATCATTAAAATAGGCCTATATAATTAAATGTAATTATTGTAGTTAAATTAACACACAATGTACTTCAAATATATATAACTGTTTTGAAATTATATAAATGGATAAGTGTTACCTTTTTATCTGACGTTTTGTATTTTGGAAACGGTAAAATGTTACTGTACTGGATTAAGAAAAATACATTTTAAAATTAGTGTGGCTGTATTCCCCAGAACTTCATTCAACTGGCTATGTGCTATATAACATACAACGTTTTTGTGTCCTGTTTTTAAGTACATTCAATACTGTCACGAAAAGCATTTATGCATACACTCAGAGATTTCAGGAATTTAATTAATGCCTTACATTGAAATTAGGCCTACATGACCAAAACCTTTCGTTGCCTGTTGAATAAAGTAATGAGCCTGTTAAAACGCTGGCCCGCTACATAAATTGTTTTTCAATTATAATTTTATTTTGTGAATATATTATGTTTCAACTCTGATGGGTAGACGTTAATGCTGATGACCATAGCTTCCAGAATATTTCATTTGAGTGCTATGAATATGTATATTATTGTCAATAACTAACTGTCCCGTTATTTGTGCACTTCGCTGTCATATCCAGTAATCCTTTAATTGCCACCCGCTACCTGACTCGACACGCTGCGTGCGAAGGTCGGGTCTGGCCCGTAGAATGCTTGCATATGTTGAATTATTTTGAACAGCACACGCACATACTTAAAGCCAATCATTCACTAGTCAATGTTTATAGATTTGAATTTAACTAAGGAAAATAAACATGTGCATGCTTTTCGAGTGTCAATTGAGAAAATAACTAATTCGTGTTTTTTCACTACCGTATGTAGCTACAACTACCACCCCACAATGTCCAGGGGCAGGCAGAGTTATTTAAAGAATAATTTGTACTTCATAGTGCTTGTCAGGTGTCGTTATCTTAACTCTGCAGGCTTCCTGTTTTAAACCTCAGACTTTCCGCACACATTTCCTCCCCTTTCACACAAAAGGGAAACAAAAAATAGAATTAAAAAGAAATAAAATAAACACGTGCATACGCAGCCATGTGTATGGACAATATTTATGAATAAAGAGCAGTAAAACGTATTAATTAACGTCGATATTCTTTGCAGATTTTTTATTTTTTTTGTCTCAACGGAGCAACCCGCGCTTTTTTCACCACCGCTGCTTGCTGCATGCATGAAAAAAAAATTGTGAAAACCACATCGTGTTTTTGCAGTTTAGGGCGCAGCTGCTCATCCCTTTGCAGATTCAGTTCGACCTTTTCATTTACTTCTGCTTTCTTAGTCTCCCCAGTGGATTAAGACATGTAGGATTAGCACAAGCCATAATGATTACTATAGCTATTATTTTCTCTGTGGCATAACATAAAAACCTGCAACCTGACTTTAGTAATAGGAAGGGCAACATTCTATCGATGGTGACCTCAGCAGTCTACTCTATGGACACAATTTTTCATTCACTTTGTAAAAACCAAAATGACATAAACTTGTCAAAAACTAATGCCACCACTAGCTCCAAAAGTCAACAAAACGCGAAACCTTTAATATAAGAAGATCTTAGCCTTAGCTCAGAATCACACTTAATATGCAATAGCTTTATATAAAGAATATATATAAATGCTCTGACACAGGCTGGAGTTTCACCGAAACAGGGGTAGTATAACAATCTACACCAAAAGGGCAAATTATTTGTTTTAATGGTAGAAGCTGAATATTTTGCTTGAATCAAAATATGTATCAGTAGAATCATGCTGGTTAACACATTGACATAGAATAAATCTGGTAATGTCTGTTTTATAGACCCAAAATGCTACTGATGCTCTTGGTGAACAGTAAATAAATAAATTAATGTATTACATATCATTTTGGCTTTTCTTGCATAAGAAGTTGTTATTTCTGCTGCAAATTTGGCAACATGCTCTTGCCTTGCAAGAGTTTCACAAACATTGAGAGCATTATTTGGATGGTGAGTGCTTTTAAATATCTGCCCATAGGTGAATGGAAAATTACATAAAAGACAAAACATGCTATAATTTGATAGCTTGTATTGTACAGTACTGTGCAAAAGTCTTAGGCAGTCAAAGGAAATGATGTTTAAATGATCTTCATGTTGATGTAAAACTATGAAGTTATGCTTGTCAAAGTGTGTTACCTTAGTCATTTCAAAACTTTAGCTTTATTCACCCCAGTATTTTCAATAGCCATATAGTACATCAACCACTAGCATACTTTTGTGTAGGTAATCACTATTTCATTGACTTTTCAAGCTAATTTGATCAATAAATTAAGTAATTTGGCGGTGAAATTTAATAAATACATGGAATGGCTGAGGTGCCCCTGAGGAGAGGCTTGGGAACCAAAGTGGTGTTCATCTAGCCATCCAACAAGGCATCAGTAAGAAGACTGGAGTACAGAAGAAATTCTACAAATGGTAGTTTGTATTGTGTTATTCTTCATTTGCGTATGTTATAATGTTAAATTCTTATTTTGTTCTGAGCGAATATATAGTTACCACCCAGAAAAATAGCTTTAAACATTTCCTTTGACTACCTAAGACTTTTGCACAGTACTGTATATATTATATCTGAAAAACACAGTCTGTCTGGTTTTTAATAATTTATAGTAAAGCTATGCCAAGGACAAGCTTGAAAACCTTTTGAAAGCTTTCTTTTGGATCTTTTCCTTGTAATTATTTGAGTTTGTAGAATGCTATTTTGGAATTCTGAGTGCCTGAGCTCCAAGGAGGTAGCCTTTCAATTCTATAAACCTAGAAACTGAACTATAATAACACTATTTATGTGCATAAATGCATAATGTTCTCATCAACATTATGCTTGTACTTAGTAATTTTCCTATGTATACATAAGCCATGTCAAAATATTTCATGAAGTGGTATTTGCTCTTACTGTTTTTCAATTTACTTGTTAGGTAGTCCACAAAAAATGGATGGATGGATTTCATTGCATTGAAGTTTACCCTAAGTAATTATTAGGGAGATTAGATCAGCCTCTCATGCATATTCATATACTATTTATTTATTGTATATCATTAGTAACCTTGGTATATATTATATTTCTAAATAAAATATTTATATTTAAAATATAAATAAACCATTACCTGAATTAGTATTATATATTATATATTATTTTATATTAGAATACAATTATTCTGCATTATTATTTTTGATTAGTTATCATTATGTAAAAAATGAAGTCATGTTGGGAATATACCTACATGAGATATTAGATTTTATAATCCTCAGTCTCAGGTTATATGCATGTTGAATTCTATTTCATGGTAATAAACATTTATAAAATCACTTCCAAGAAAACTTTGGATGGTTAATCCTCGTTTTTTGAAGCTACTGTTCAGATCTTATCTTGGTTGCAGAATATGTGCCGTCTGAGCACATAGTTCTCATTGTGTTTTGGATAACTGGGACTGATGTGAAACTCATTGAACAGGAAGTCTGTTGTGGTAGTGGTGGCCAGGCTTCAATTCTGCATGTGTATTTCAGTTTTAGAGACAGCGAGAAAAGAGGGGGAGAGTGTGTGTGTGTGTTTGTGTCGGTTTGTGTGTGTTTATCTGTGGCTGTGGTTAGGTGTGCACATCTGCAAAGATGTGACTGCTAGTGCCGCCAGCCTCTCCATGCTTCTTGCAGCAGAATGCATTGTTTGCCAATGTTATATACTTTTTCCTTCGGACTACAAAGTGAGTGTAACTCATTTACTTATGAAGTAAAAAAATATTCATTTCATTATGGAAAAATAGGGCCATTACATTGAATGAGCACTTATATCATCCACTGTAGTTTCAGCTCCTACAGGGCGTACCGGATTGAAGTCATTGTACTGCAGTTTTCTTGGTTGTTTCACTTCTCTTCACAGGATAGGAAAAGGGCAAATCAGCAAATGAGCTATTTCAGTTTGCCAGGCACATGTTGAAATTTAAGTCTAAATATATTAATTGATGTGGACTGGATGACTTGTATTTTGATGCTGGATCAGTTGTGGTTGCTAATACTTGTTCTGTTGCATTATAGCATATAATGTGCATCAAGAGCAGAAGTCAGGTCCACGTGGGCACATTGAAATTCAAATAATTCAAACAATGAAGTAAATCGACACAGACTTTAATAAAGGCTGTTTCCTTCCAATCACATAACACTGCCCCCACAACAAACCCATGATCTATTCAGTACGATTTTGTTTTCCAGGATTATATGACCTACATTTCCCAACCCCTGACATGTTCCAAAAGGTTACTGTGCACAAAGAGCTGGAGATTTCCTGTAGGACTGCAGAATGTCCATTTGTGACTTATAGGTATAAAAGACAATATCAAACTCTCCAGTTCCCTTCACAGCACATTACACACAGTGTGTTGCTCCGTCCCACTACCAGAACCCTCACACAGATAACAGCTAACACTTTTAAAGACAGGAAGTTGCAAACGAACCGTTTTTACAATCTTGATTTGAGTCTACCGGTACAGCGCACTCCTCCAGAGTTTTACCTGTATTTGGGGCAAATGGCACATCGTTGAGTTTTTTTTATAGAGTTTGTTTCAATATTTTCCCATTCTTAGCTCTCAAAAGACAAAGATCAGTGTGAGAACCCATGTTGTACATAGTTGAGCACTAGCGGGCATGTTAAACACAAACAAGGCCACGTGAGCCACGTGACATGAATACAGACTTATGTCTGCCTACCTAGAACAATTCATCCCTTACTTTGTCCATCACCCCTGTCCATGTCTACCTGTATCACTTAGGCCCTTTTTTATGTATGTCTGCAGGAAGCTCTTTCTGTGGTAAGTGAGGACCAGTCCATTTTTGAATCATCTTACGGACCCCCAGCAGTGCACATGAAAGAGGAGAGGGCGCCGCCCAGGGTGTTTAGTCAGACTTCTAAGGAGAGCCCTGAGCCCACAGAGTCGGAGTGGAACCCTGGCAAGACTGAAGCAGAGCACATGAATGGCTCCAGGTGAGTGTTCCAAAGGGAACATCTCTATCACATATTTTGGATGGATAGATAAATATCCACCAATCCATCCATCCATTTTTCATACATACTTGTCTTAAGGTGAATGTAAATATAAAATACTTTTTCTAATGTATCCATTGTAAATATGTCTGATATTTATATATTTAACAATGCATCCAGCTAAAAATAACCATTGCATTGGGTTTCATCTGCTTGACGAATCAGAGATTCCTTGGTACTTTATGTAAATATCACCACAAATACAGATTCCTGATTTTTCTGCATATTCCTTTCAATTCTATAGCGGAGAGTCCCCTGTGGACTGCAGCCTTACCAAACGATCCCGGCACATGAGCGGCAGTGAGGCCGGACAGCTGGCCTACCAGGCCTCATTCTCCGAGCCTCGCACCAGTCCCCAGGTGACAGCTGCTCATAACAGCACCACTGATGAAAAGAGGGTCATCGTGCCTGCAGGTATGTCATGTAACAGCAATGCAGATGTCAGAAAACTCTAGGGGTAGCAAAGGTGTTACAAAATAATTGAAAGAGTGGTTTGGACACCTAGAATACTGATAGTTTAGTAGATAAATGTGTTAAAGCAGGCTTTAGTGTGCTATTCATACTTATTTTACTGTAGAAAAAGACAAATATAATGGATATTACAAAATGTTACAGGCACCCTCCATGCATTATGTGAAAATGCTAAAAAAATACTATAGCTTTGGGTTTTTTTCTGCAAGTACCACCAAAATCAAGAATATATGACGATATAATTAATAAATTCAGGCAGCAATCTGGAAAGAAGAAGGCCTTCGAAACAGCAGCCTCCCAATTGCTGGCACAAATCCCTAGCATCCGAGCCGCCCCAGATAAGAATGTCATTAAATGATTGTGTTGCATTTAGTTCTATTAACATTATTATTACATGTTAATGTGTGTTTTGGCGAGTGCATTTTTTCAGTAATTTCAGTAATTAAGGCAATAGGCTGCATCCCTCCATGAATATTTTCACTCAAGACAAAAGTAATTAAAAAGTACTTCTGATTTGAAAAGGTAATTACGTATATTACTTATTACCGCCAAAAATAGTGGAATTATGGTGACGCCTTATATATCTCTTGTTCTTAAGACTTGTATCATTAGCCAGTGCTGATATGCTGTCTTACCACTAAACCCCTACCAGAATATGGATATACATTTACAGTTGAATTGTTTGTCTAACAAACATTTCTGTCTAATAGACGTCTCGTGTAACACCATAAACTAGAATGAATTATTACTAAACTTCAAATCCCTACAAATCCTATGGCATGTCACCATTATGAGCAAGGCCCTTAACCCCAGTTGCTCCAGGGACTGGCAATCCCTGCATTCTCAGTCATATGTTGATTTGGACAAAACTGCCTGCTAAGTAAATAAATGTAAATCTCTGTTACTTAAATACAAAGCAGATAACGATAAAAACAGCATAATAAGCACTGTATTATTAGTATATAAGAGGCACAGAGAAATGTCACCCTTACAGACATTCCTCCATTATATTCCTCCATATTTGAAAAATAGCATGTTGAAATGGTCTTGGCTTAAACTGATTTGAATCTTGCAACTAATTCAATTACCAACTTCTGTGATTACAAAATTATGATCTGATCATTTTAAATGGAGTGAATCCATCCATCCATATTTTATTTGTCTTGATGATTTGTCATTTGTATGTAGGTATGAGTACAGGTACACAAGAATTCTTTAGTTTATGCATATCCCATCATCCTCTCCTTTTGAGATACACACTTATACAGGTGAGAGCAGAGTCTGAGCTCAGAGTACATGGTCAAGCAATTTATCTGGTGCCCCAGGAGGATTTTTTCAGGCATAACGCCTTGATATCTCCAAGGGGAAAGTTCACTGGCACCCTATCCAGGGTCCAAGCCTGCCTTGTGCCATGAGTGGGATAAGCTGTACATGTAATCACCAAACCATAACACAATTTATGGATTTTAGATGGTGAACCGACAGTAAGCATGTAAAGCTTTCACTTACTCATTTGCCAAAATATACAATATCCATGAATATTGTGTGGGATATGGTTTCATAGAACAGATTATTTGGCATCACAATGTTAGTTACATGGAAGTGGTTTTCCTAAGAGTCGACTGTGAAAAGCTATTTTTGTCAGCATAATACTAGGATATTACGTCACTGTTGTATGTTAAATAAGAACAATGAAGATGCAGAAGCCAACACCCCAGCTGCACCAGACAATTGCTGCGGTAACATTTTTCTGCTGTGGACAGTTTTACCAGCTTAATGTGCAAATCTATTTAATACACTGCAGAGAATTTTCAAATTGTTTATGTACTCAACAACAATCAAGTAATGTGCATTTGGCATTTAACTTAAGATACAAATGAGATACATACACTAATCACATACTAGGTGAAAACAATGCCTCGCATGCAGCATGAGGGTAACATCAACTCAACATTCAAAGCCCCAACCCTGGAGGTGTGAGGTGACAGTGCTATCCAAGCAGCACTGTACCGTCATTTTCTTTATAGAAGGCTTAGGTTTTAATTGCAAATTCATGGACTGCCTGTAAGCTCATTAAAAACAGTAGTAAATATTCCGTGAAAAGGTACCTAACCGAGTCTCTCACTAGGTGTTGTTTTACACTATATATTCTTGTAATATCTTTTTGGATACTTTGAACTGAATGTTTATTGATATTGCATCCAAAAGGCACAACAATATACAATAAGCAATTCCCTGCATTTTACTTCCAGTACAATTATGCCTTAGTAAAACACACAATAGTGATGTTGGTGGACTTACATTTTTCTAATTTATCATATTAAATAAGATAATTTGAATATAATATAAAATATTAATATTATCGACATAATAATTTGACTACCTCTATTATGTAAGGGTTGTGTATTTTCTGTTTGGTTGTACCACCGAAACATCATTTGAAGACTTTCTCAAAAGACTTTCTCATACCTTAGGCTGTATCACCCATGGTGTCTCTTCCCCCCATCTTCACAGACCCTGAGGTGTGGATGCAGGACCATGTGAGGCAGTGGCTGGAGTGGGCAATTAAAGAGTACTGCCTAGTGGACGTCGATGTGTCTCTCTTCCAGTCAGTGGACGGAAAGGCTCTCTGCAAAATGACCAAAGACGACCTAATGCACCTCACCTCAGAGTTTAACACCGACATCCTCCTCTCACACCTCAACTACCTCCGTGAGAGTAAGAAGCCATATTCGTTCAAGACTAACACTAGGGTGACCAGATAATCCATGTCAGAGAGGATACTTTCAGTAGGGCAAGATTTGTAAACTACCATTTTACTTAAAAGGACCTGCATTAACCACTGAGTTCTTGCTGTGTGCTAGTCTCCTATAATCATACATGTGTCACTAATGTTAATGGGAAACAGCAGGATGAGTCTTTCAATCAAGGAAACAAACCAGTGAAAGCACAAGAAGAACTGAACTATTTAGCCAAGCAAAGGAGCCTTTCAGTTTTAAAGTAGTTCACAAAGCCTGAAGCAGCTGAAACTGACTTTACAATGTATGTATGTATTCATATATATATGTATATACTGTATATATAGCAAGAGAGAGAGACACCAACAAACACCAACATTTTTATATGTAGAGTATATAGCTAAATACTTTTCTTGAACTAAACTATTTAATTTATTTAGGTATTTGTAACTGGTATATTTATCTGTTACTAGATTTGGTTCATCTGATTAATGTATCTGTCAACCACCTACACAGCAGGTTAACAGTCAGAATGAGTAACAGTTCTGAAATAGGCATTGCTTTTAGGAGTGGTTTCTAACTATTTTACAAGAATCCTTTCTGCTTGTGTCCTTCTAGGTAGCCCCACCTTCTCCTGTACCACAACACCAACGAACACACAGCAGCAGCCACGCCTGCAGGTCAAAGCAGGTAACAGAAACACCAAACTTCAGGTTTCACTGCTGCACATCTAAATACTCCTGGGCAGAAAAAAGGACCAAACAGAAATACGCACGACATTAAGCTTTGGACAATTTTTTCCACAGGAATGTGCAGCCTTTCATTGTGTCAACAGCAATGAGATACGAGGAAAAAATGATCAAGATTTAAATTAATACTGTATTAGCTGAAAAACATAAGGACGTGGTAGTCATGTCATCCCAAAATGGCAGCTGTACATGTACAGTGTTAATTACGTCAACGAAAATTTTTACGATAAGTATTCGTTGACGAACTTTTATTTCATGACTAGATTGTAACGACAACGTAAATGAAAAAATCATTGCCAACGAAAATTACAGCGAAATCTCT
>JAODKL010014864.1:0-22640 GCA_026780765.1 Petrocephalus schoutedeni
ACCCGGAGGAAACCCCACAACGGCATGGGGAGAACATGCAAACTCCACACACATGGAACTGGGCCGGATTCGAACCCCGGTCAGATAACTGTCATGTCTGGCACAATTCATTTCTGGCAACATTCACTTGTTAGTCTACTGTGGCATACAACACAGATTACTTGCTCCAGCCAATTAAACGCAACCACAAAAGTACTTACCTATTTCTGATAGCCCGGCCTCATGGGCCTGCACTACCAGTGTCACCCTCTGGAATGATTCCTGTTAGGGGTGTTTTGCCTATGATAGCAGTTGCTTTAGCATCCAGAGGTGACACTGACAGGGTGCCTGTGCTAGACGAGGCGAGGACTGGGAATTGGAACTATTCTTTAATAGTAAAATAGTTACAAAATAATTGTTATTTTGTAACTATTTTACAAGCATATACTGTAGAAGCATACAAGCATATAGTGCAAAAAATATTGCAAATGGGAATAAGGCTATTGGGGTATGGGTCATGGTTTCCATTTCTGCAATGTGTGTGCAGTTCTACATGTTATGCGGAAGTTACATGCCATATATGGCTCATTGAGGGCATGTTAGCCTTGCCATGCATGCGTAGTCATATTTCGAATGTGTAGGATTTATCAATGTTTACTTTGTATGACTGTTCATATTAGTGGTAAAATCCAATTGATAAATGAGACCCCAGGTGGTGTGTTTCGCCTATGAGGTATCATACTGCTCAGCCTCCATACAGAAGACATTGTGTCTGCCACAGTTGCCAGGCAGGTAAGCATCAGAACGGCTAAGGCTTGTTAAATGATTTTAAAAGTAGTACGATGGCTGGTGCTGGCTGTGGTGAATCCAGCATCCCGGAAACAGCTGCCCTTCTGGGATTTTCATATAATAAAGTGTCTAAAATTTACAACGAGGTGTGCGGTGAACAAAAAACACAACCAGTGACTGGTAATTCTGTGGGTGCAAACACCTTACTAATGAGCGCGGTCACAGGAATATTGCCAGACTTGTTAAAACTAACAGGAAGGCCACAAGTGTAACAGTTCAATTCAGCAGTGGGGTGTAGAAAGGCTTCAGTGAGCACGCAAATGCTCAGCATTTCACATGGTTCGGCAAATAAAGGATCGTCCTACCTGACCCTCTGTAGCAATGTATAAATAAGTGTCAGATTTATCCAAGTTCCAGGACATGTTATTCAGCAGTGTCAAGTAAATACATTTTAGCCCAACCCTAGGGTCCATTCCCTAATAGAGTTCAAAAGTCAATATTGCTATAGGACTCATGATCTAGTCTGACTTCATTATCAGTGTTGGACACACCGTGAATCATGCTGATATTTTGATGTGTTTGAGAGCACCCAGAGGGGTTGGACAATGAAGCTGAAAGACTGGCCAAAATAGTGTTTGAGGTTTTACACCTATATACGCGTGACCTGGTGGCCAATCTTCACTGATTGCACAATCCATTGGTTAGAGCGGAGTATGAAGGCTGATTTAGCAGAGCAATAGCTCAGCTGTACATAAAATATTGCAATCCACACAGTTCAAAAGAGAACAAATTGTTGGTGTGCATCTGTGATAAGAACAACAAGCCCCTGTGGTGTTGAGAGCCATGACACACCTCGATACTCCCGTTCCACCAAAATTGTCTGTTGGGAGATCCACTGGATTAATATTCACGGTCAGGCTGATATAGCCAAACCTTTGGTCACCCATGCCAATGCCAAATATTGGTTTCAATGGTGCCAGGGGTGTAGATCTTGGGCTATGCACAATGTAAAACATTGTTCTCTGATGAGTTCACCTTCACTGTCTTGACCACATTTGGGAGAGTTATAGTGCAGAGAATGGTTCACCCAGAGATCAGGAAATGGTTCAAATGTTGCACCTTGAAGGTGGTGCTGTGTATCAGGATGGTAATGCACCAATACACACAGCAAGACTGGTGGTAGGGTCATTTGATGAACATGAAAGTGAAGCTGAACATCTCTCATGGCCTCCAGCATCATGTTGTGACCTGGCCAGTGTTCTGCATGTGGAAAGGCTCAGAATCCCTATGTCCACTGTGCAGGACTTGTAAGTCATTCCTAAGATGAATTGATGCTGTATTGGCTGCAAAAGGAGACCAAACACTGTACTAATGAATTATTGTGGTCTAAAACCAGATGTTTCAGTTTCATTGTCCAACCTCAGTAGGTAAACCTGCAGATACCTGAAGTGAAGCATGGGTACTGAATCATTCATCAAAGGCACAGCTAGACCCTCTGGTCCCCAGCCTGGGGGAGTTTGTATGTAACATCAAAAGAGGATGTGGAGCTGCCTAGCTACTTTGCACTAACTAATTTATGCAAAGCCAGATCTGTTCTCTGTTTCATAAATGATGAGCCTAGGACCCTGAAATATTCAGGATTGTAAAATGTTCTGTAGTAGTATAGCGGGCCACATCAATTACATAATTTACAGAAGTTTAATCACATTTCAATAAAAATAAAATAGCAATACTTTCATTAAATATACCCAAGTTTGAATGGTTTGCTTTTCTGTCTTATTAACCATTGTGCATGGATAAAATGTAATCATGGAGCATAGTATATTAACAAGGGCTTCATATAAAGAGATTACTCTCGGGTGTGAGAGGACAGGATGGACACATTTTGCTAACAGACATGAAGTCTTCTGAGGGAATGGGAATGAAGAGAACTGGCTCTGCTCCATAACCTTCCACAAGCCATGTAATCAGCAGTCTGGCCTGGTAGATATGGAGCCATCCCAGTATCAGCTGTACTGCAGCAAAGACGAATGCAAAAGGTCCAACAGAAAACTAGAGATTCCTTTCTTTAGGATAATGGCAGAAGACGACATAGGTCCAACACCAAGACAGCCAAGTCCACAGGATCCAGATCCAGGTATTCCCACTATGACTGGCCCAAGGAACAGGATTATGCGTCTCAAGGATGAAGGTCATATGGCTGAGGCACTGTAAAATGAGGCTCTGACAAAATCCCACTGTGGGTTAAAGTGACATAGTAAATGCCATTTAGAAAATAGCACCACATGGAGCATTTGAGCCCTGCGCGGAGTATGTTAAAGGGCAAAATGAGCTTTAAGATGACAAGAGAAACGTTAATCAGCATGCATTCACAAGTTCCCCCTAAACAAACACATCCTTGCTTTTTGGCCGGTAAGAGTTCACACAGCTGGTAAGTGTTCACACATGGGACCAAGAAAGAATCAGTAGACAAGCGTTTTATGTACTGTAAATAAAACTTTATTAGCCAGTTTGAAAATGTATTAATATAGCAACAGCCACAATATGCCCTATAGTACAGAATTTAATGACTTATTTACAATTTACATTATGCATTTTCTAATAACCAGAAAATATAAAGTAGAAAAGCTTTAGTAAACAGTGAAGGATCTACGGCCCATTCACCAATCAGAGCTTAGAAGCGCTAGTACTTTTATAGGCCAGTTCAGTCACGTGATCAGGATACAGGAAGGAAACTGAGTACACACACATACGAATAAAAATAAAAGGATGAGACCTGGGAAGTAAAATAGCACACAGGGTTGAATTTATTGCACATTTGATTCATTGTTTAAAATGAAGAACTTAAAAATAAACTTAAAAATAAGAAAACCAGGAAAAAGAAAACCATAATAACAAATATATCACATATAATATGCAGTATTCTTTTTTGAACTAGATATGAAGAATCTCTCCCTCTGGTGAATGATCAGTTCTGTGTGCTGTAACATTACCTGGACACACACACACACACACACACACACACACACACACACACACCTCGGCCATACTGTTTCCTTTTGTAGTTCCATTAAGTCATTCAGCAGCAGTCAGCAGATCTTCTGTGTCTATCCAGCATCCGCACCTCATCGCAGCCATGGCTACAAAAACAACAACAACACAGGCGTTACCCAGAGGCAGACACACAAAGGGGGGGGGGACAGACAGTGGGAACAGTGTGAACCTATTCATGTGTGCAAGGTCTGCCAATAGGAAGACAATGTTTCCTGATCTTTAAATATCACTCTGTTGGCAATTTGGTCAGAGAAAGTGCCAGTGTTATGGCGAATGACTCGTTACTTGCTGTCAGGATCCACAACAAGGCCAATAAACCTGACTGCTGTAGCGGACGGATCCTCCCACAATTCCTACACTTAGTGCTATGTTACCCAGGAGGGAAAACCAAATTGCATCCAGTTAATTAAACAGTCAAATTATACAGCCCTGGGACATTCTGTTAATGAGCAGCTTTCCCCCCAAATTAACAACTTTTTTCATTAATAAACTTCTAGAAAAGTGGCTGAACAATGTAATGTAGCACTGAAGATGGTCTATCACCTTCTGGTAGCCCTAAGGTAATGTAATATAGTGCTGAAGGTGGCCTGCCACCTTCTGGTGATCCTATGGTAAAGTAATGTAGTGCTGAAGGTGGCCTATCACCAGGCCTATCAACATAACACTGATATTCCTAGGGCCACCCCATGCTCCTAAAGGACTTAAGCTAAAGTTACGTAATACTGATGATCGCTGCTAGGAGGTAGCATACACTACCTACCCCAGCAGAAACATGCACTCCAAGCATACAGCATAATGCACATGGACAAGCACCCAGCAAGGCCAGGCCCAAGACGAAGGACATAGGAGCTCTGAGGGCAGAGGTGAAGGGAGGACATCCACTCACCGCCACTATAGCCCTGCCTAGTCTTGGGCTGCCCTCAGAAGATACCCCCAGAGGCAGAGCTAAACTACAGAGCCAGGAAGACAACACAGTGCAGAGGTTAGCGCTAAAGTTAGCCGAGAGTTAGCAGAGCTGTTAGTAGTATGATTAACGGATTCCATATTATTAGACTCGTCAGTTTAAAGGCAGAGCTTGCAGGGTGCAAAAGGAAGACCTGAAGGGCCATGTGTGGAGCTGGGGGACAGAACAGGGCTGTAGGCCTTGTGCGATTTAGATCTTAGAGTGACAGCAGAGCAAAATACTTACAAGGTTTCGGAATTCCTCTTTCTCCAGAATCTTCTGGGTCTGTTCAGGAGGGAACTTCAGCACAGAGGTTATGACTTTAGCCATCGTCTGTGTGAAGAGGCAGAGACACAGCATCATCTCACGCCCAGCAGTAGTGCTTCCGTCCGACTCTAACCTGTTTCCAGAGGAGCACCTTACAGGACATGCTCACACTCACGCTCCACCCCATCCCCCCCCCCCACCCCCGCCCCCAAGAGCTGCTCACTGCCCTGATCACACTGGCTTCGCTCCTGTAAGCCCCATCTAACTACATCTCCACATCTGAGAATAATTAAACTCTGTAGAAGAGCCAGCAAAAACACCATGAACACCCCTTACGGCATGGCACGGCCCAACCCTCCCCCGCTGAGTTAACGGTGTAGTTAACTACAGTAGGAGAGTTTAGAGTGGAGATCAGTAGGTCACCAAGATCGGCCCCACTCTTGGGGAAAGGAGGCCTGCTGATTACACAGCCCACCGATAGTGCAGTTACACAGAGGTGTAGCAGTGCAGCAAAGCCCTGGGGGCAGGGGGGTGGGGGGTAGGGATATAAGCAGCTCATTCACACGGGAATCAAGTCCAGGAAGTACCAAAGTGTAATGCTGCAACCTTATACATATATGCAACCTTAACATAAAGATATCAGCGTAATCCATGTGACAAACAGTACAAGGAGAGCAGTGAGCACAAATTATTAATCACTTAGTAATTAATTATGATTAATAATTACTCACAGGCGAGAAATGTGAGTGTGCTGAAGTGAGCGGGGAGTGCAGTGTGAGGACGTCACGACAGATTACACGAAGGTCTCCGCCGCTTGGTACCAGACTCATCCTCACCTTTGTTTCCCGGCCCATCATGTACTCAAACATCACCTTCCTCAGGTATTCGAACTCTGTGGGCTCAGTAAAGCCATCTGCACTGTAGTGTCCAGCGTCTGCCAAAAAGAAGAAAACGTTTCAGTTCAGTTTAAAAAGCTATTTATGTCGTGAACTGCATCCAAGGCTCGCGACAAACCTCAGACTCTGCTTTTCCGCTGTGTGGTTCCTGTTCCAAAGAAGACACGCCATGTATGCTACGACAGCCAGAGTTTGCTGTAGGTTTGGTAAAATCACCCACCCCAGACCTTGGAACTGCCTCCTCACTGTCTTGACAGTGGGAGCCACACATATGAAACTCATTTGCCCACCCGCTGCGCTTCTTGCAAAGATGATCCCAGATATTTTACATTTGCACTCATTTGCACATAAGACCACATTCAACTCCTGTGAAGTCTATACCATTTAAAGTATAAACTATGGTGCCAACAATTATTTAAAGTCTTTCAACACAATACTTCGAAGAAGGGTGCAAACAGT
Source organism: Petrocephalus schoutedeni (assembly GCA_026780765.1). Classification (NCBI taxonomy): domain Eukaryota; kingdom Metazoa; phylum Chordata; class Actinopteri; order Osteoglossiformes; family Mormyridae; genus Petrocephalus; species Petrocephalus schoutedeni. The sequence continues at coordinate 6,388 of JAODKL010014864.1, forward strand.
TCTATAAGCTATTTTTTTAAACTTTGATAGGGATAGAGCACCATATTGAAAAATGAAGGTACTGCAGACAACTGAGATGTTGGTGTGAAAAACCAGCAAACAGCAGAAAAACCACAATGATCTCTCACAAATACACACAAACACACACACACACAAAATACTATAATTCAGTATCGTTCAATGCAATACTGCAGCATGTGCACCGGCTCATAGGGTCAATGCTGAAAGAACTTCAGCAGCTTAACAGCTTCCTCTGGTCCTCAGGCTTTAACCACCAAGAAGCTGCCCCATAAGCATCTTAGCCAGCATTAAAACAAAGACGAATGCTGGAAAAGGGAGATCTACGTATTAGCTGAGCGCGGCTGACAATTGATGGGGGCGGGTCCAAGGGGGAAATCTGAAGCTGTGGTTTTCCCACAGTGCTGAAGCCTATGAGCAACAGCGAGTCCAAGGATTGGCCTTCCAGGCTGCCTGGTTGCGTGTCAATTGCATATCCAGCTTTACTATTCCTGACAGGAAGAGGGGAAAAAACCCTTATTAATGATTCCATTCTTCAGGAATGCCACCCCACCCAGGCAGAAAGTACTGGTGTGTAGTGTAATTGAAACCAGGGAACGAAAGCCAGCAGGGCAAGTGGTTTTCACAGGAGTCACAGCTAGCAGCCTCACTTACTAATACAGGAGGAGTCACAGCCAGCAGCCTTATGCTGCGTTCACACCGCGAGCGGCGAGACCGTCAAAGCGACCGGAAGTCATTCATTCTCTATGGGAGGGAGCGTCGGGAGGCATCGAGGAGCAGAGAGGCACGGCACATCGCGATCTGGGCAGCGGGAGCGTCAAAACGAAGTTGTAGTATTCTATATTAAATTATTTTTGACGTGTCGCTGTTTGCATGGAGGGATGTAAATTAAAATGAGGCATAGACAAAATTATATACATTTTTGTGAAGCAAAATCGCATACTAATTTTGGCGCTATAGCATTTAAAACAATGCTAATCATCGGTAACTTTAGCATTATTTATAAACAGTAGTGTTTGTCTTAACATCATTTTATGTGCTTTCACAAATATCCCATCGGCAGTGGGCACAAAGATATAAGCGACACGTTTGTTTGCTTTGCGGCCGCTTTATAAAGTTCTGAGAGTCTCGCATTCTGAGTGGCCTTCTGAGTCCTCGCCCACTCCGTGATGTCAGAGAGAGTCTCCAGGATTGGCTAGCGCCGTGTTCAGAACGGCGAGAGCGATCGCTGGCAGCTTCGACACTCGCGGTGTGAACGTAGCATTACTTAGTAAGACAGGAGGAGTCACAGCCAGCAGCCTTACTTACTAAGACAGGAGGAGTCACAGCAAGCAGCCTTTCTTACTAAGACATGAGGAGTCACAGCCAGCAGCCTTTCCTACTAACACAGGAGGAGTCACAGCCAGCCGACTTTCCTACTAACACAGGAGTCATCAGTCATTCTTACCCACACAGGATGAGTTGCAGCCAGCAGCCTGCCTCCCAACATCTCACATGATCTCCCCTCATTATCCTGCCAATTCAAGACAGGAACCCATTCTACTGCTCGACTGCAGACTCTTATCTCTATCAGGACCGTTCGCATGAAGTGAGGGGACCGCCTTCATCCCATACCCCTTCATCACAGGGGAATATACTTCAAAGTAAAACACCATTAACACCGATGCAGCTCACCCCACCCCAACATGAGTGATGCGGAAGGGGGGCTCATGTTCTGGTTTATCTTTATAACCTGAAGCAGCCAGTGGGTTTGATGAATGGATGTCTGAAGGCATTTTCACAAAAGACAGAGTAGGCAAAGGGCACACAAGGGACAGACCAGATGGCTCTCAGGACTTACATCACTGTTCTATTAATGTTGTCTTTTTAATTCTCATCCTGAATTGATAAACAGTGCAGAAGTCCAGATGTTTCCTGAGATAAGCCAATCACGTGACAACACTTCTGACAGTCTGACCTGGTGTTCTGTGTGTAAACGTGTCCATGATCTGTCATCCCATCCAGCAATGCAAACAAAACACCACCCAGTAATGGTACCCAGTAGACCAGTGCTTCCCAACCTGGTCCTTGGGAACTCACAGACGGTTCATGTTTTTGCTCCCTCCCAGGTCCCTGCTAGACAGTCCACATTTTTGGTCCCTCCCAGTAGTACCAAAAACGTGTACTGTCTGTGGGTCCCAGAGGATCGGATTGGGAAACACTGTGCGAAAAGAGCCGACAGGCAGATCACCACTGGATCTGGTACCGTACATGATGTTATGGCATAAGACCCATGTTTGTGGATGAAACGTGAAGAATAATTGCAAGTCCTGAAATGAACACACAACACAGCTATCATTTAAAGAGCGAGAATATAGACCATGTTTTTTGTGCATGGTATTACTGTGTATCATATTTATTGTATTATATGATATTATGGGTATTATATTTATTGTAAGCAGAGAAATGAAACTAAGCGGTATTTAAATTAAAGCAAGCCATCAAAAGGGACAGAAGTCCAATTCATGCATGGGACCCTCAAATGTCTATGATGGCCCCACCATGACATGGCATGGTGAAGAGTGGCACTTCTGACTAAAAACGTTAGCAGGAGTACCCTACAGGCTGACTTCTGAGTTGTGGGATAATGCAGCATGCAGAATGGAGGTAAGGACACACACCCTAGGAGACACTGACTGTCAGTCTGCCTCTGTGTTCTGCTGCCAGAGTGTTTCCTTCCTGTTTCCATGGAAAAGGAAGGGCCATATGTGGAACTGAGGAGTGAGCAGACACACTGGGGAGCATGATGCTGATGATGTAACTGCCCTTTGCTGGGGTGGAAGCAGACGGGATGCTCCTGGGTCAAGCTTATTGCTCACCACCTCTCACAACGGCGAGGACGATTCTGACCCCTGATCAATAACGATGACAAGCCCTCTCACCTCTGCACGCTGTCCCCAGGTGAGTGACAACAGAATTCTTGTACTGACACCTCAGTCGGTCTTCCAGAGAGTGGATCTACACAATGGCAAACCAACAAAGCAGTGTTAAAGACGGTAATACTTACTGTGTAACCTATTACTACTATATGGGGTGGAACAGAGGCTCAGAGGTTAGTCAAATAGCTCCCCACCTCCCTATGGCTGCATGTGAAGTAGTGTAGATTCCTGCCCAGTGGCTGCATGGATTTTCTCACAGTTCAACTTACAAATAAGTAAACTCTACACTGGCTACAGTGTTAGCGATTAGTCTGTGATGGATTGATAGCCAATCCTATTCCCTGCCTTATTCCCAACGCTTCCTTAAACCAGTTTTACACCAACTGCAGCAATGCACTGGATCATCACTTATGAGAGATGGGTAGAATATCATTATATAAATACCACTGTTATACATGGCACTTTACACAGCTGCCTTTTTCATGTGGATGTTCTGAACTGACTCCTTGATAGTGTGTGCTCACAAAGTCTGTGGATAAAAAATTTTTGACAGTTGTGTAGATGAGGGCTTTGGGCTCTCCTTTGTGTACCATCTCATCTTAGCCTGAAGAAGGCTACTGAAGAAACGGCAAGAAGCATCCTTCAGATCCTGCTCAGACCAAGAGGATTTGAGTGCAGATCATTGGGTGACCTCTACGAGGAGGGCCTCCCCTGTGGTGCTGGAAATAACATGACCCCCACACCTGGCCCAGATATGAAATTATTATATATTATTAACTTCAGGAATGGATTTGGTATCTCCACTAGAAGGCTTGAAATCCCGTGGCCTCCACAATAGTGCTGGATATGACGTTAGTGCAACACTGGGGACTGACTTTAATCATCTCTTTTAAAATACATTTTTGCTATTTCAGTGATATTAGTGCAACACTGGGAACAGACGTTGACATTGTTATTTATATCTACAGGAACGGATGTTAATACTCTGTTTTATGTTTCATATTTGCTATTTCGATGTGAAATTCTGACCTTTATATATTTAAAAATATTATGAGAAATATCCTGTGGCTAAATATACTATCTATCCATGTGTTTGGCCTACTGAGTTCTCTTCAAAAGCGACATGTCTGGGCCAGGTGTGGAGGTCATGTGATTTCGGGCTCCTAGTGGAGGTCGTCCAGTGCTCTACAGCCAGACCCTTCTCACTGGCCCTGGGGCTGGACGCATACCTTCTCCTGGTACTCCTGCTCCTTCAGCCTGGCCTCACTCAGTAGAGTGGTCTTCTGAGCCAGCTGTGCCTAGGAGGGCAGAACAAAAATAATACGTTAAAAAAAAACGTGAAAGTGACAGAGAAGGAGAAATGGAGAGAGAAAGAGAGTGAGGAAGAACACTGGGGCAACAGTAAAGTAAGCAAACACTAAATCTGCTTTACTGCGTCAGTAGACATTCATTTATCATAGTTGGCATGTTTATATTTGTCAATATTGTACTAGTTAATTCATATTTATTAAACGTCTCTGTCTATGTGTCAGATTAGAAAAGAACGTATTATATTGGTCAGGGCTGCCCAGTGTACAGGAAGAAATTACGGTTCTCATTTATTAGAGCTTTCAGGAGAAAAGCTTTTTGACATCCCAGAGGTGTGAGTTAAAATAAAATGTGGAAGTTTTATAAGTAAGCTCACAGTTGCTAAAATAGAAGCCAGACTTGGAGTCCCCATGATATTTCATACCCTGGAAACTCACGAGAGTAGGATTAGAGGGCCCCCTAATGGCTGAGAAAGTAAATGTCCTCAAGCCCAAAGGCTGACTGTGAGCCCAAAAGCTGCTGGATGACACTGACTGCGAACCTAAAGCTTGTTACACACTTACTCCCCCATTTTTGGGCCTGATTGCAAAAATAATAATATCTGAATAGAAACTAGGGAGGCGGCAACAGGCACACTGTTGGCTACAAGCACTTAATTCAGCCAATTAAGGACGAAAGCCAACATGGGGCAACAGCCCGTCACAGCTCCTAATGCACTCCAGACAGAGGGAGTATACTGGCAGGAGCTGCAGGGCGAGTGGAAAACTCGGGCTGAGTCACTTCCTCATGGATGAGAACAGCACCCCTCCTGGGCGGAGGTCAACCCCGTCCCGGAATAAAGGCCAAAAGAGAGGAAGCCAGGTGCTGTGCTCAGCTGAAACACTCAACGTGAAAACCTATAAAACCAAACCTGCAAGGCCTGCAGGACTAAGGGGCTGCTCTAAAATGTTGAGCCAAGCTTCTGCGCACACTGACAGTCATAATTGCCACTGTCATAAAACCAGTGTTTAACTCACCTGCAGATCTGTCTGAGAGCCCTGAAAAAGAAAGAAATTTCTGGTTATACAACTGACATATCGCGGTTAAATGACCAAGTGTCTAAAATCCAAAGAAACCCAATCTCACAAACCCACAGGCCTTATCCTGCAACATAACCCGACTGCCCCTCAGGATATTCACACCATGCAATCCCAATATCCCAATGGGCTACTGGATAATCCCACTAGACAACCCCACACCACCCCCACAATCCCACAAAGCCCTGTAGAGGAACGAAGAAAAATCCATTAGACATATTATTTTTATTTTTAAATGTAGGTCATTCAATTAGCAGTTCAATTAAGTAATAAAGACCTCAACTGGACTGAACATCTATACTGTAGTACCTGTTCGCTGTTCTGGATTCTCTGCTGGAGATCATCCAGCTCCTTCTGTACCTCCCACACTCGTGCCCCCATCTCCTCTTCACGATTCTGCAAACACAGGAGGCAAATACTGACTTGTTGGTTTCCTGTGACAGGACACTACTTCCTGTAGCCATGTTGCCAGGGAAGGCATGACTTACCTCAGTCATATACTATGCACAATTTAAAGATATCAATTAGATTAACTGGATGTCTTTGGGTTGCATAAAGAAATTGAAGTAGAAAATAGAAAGGCCATAAAAAACAGAGCATGCAAACTCCACACTCAGTGCTAACTGATGAGCCGCTGTGCTAACTGCACTCTCCCCCGAAGTAAATGAGCCAGCTCAGTCTGCAGCACAAGGACTTTGACATTAGATCTTAAATAGTGACCCTCAACCTCTACCTTGAAACTTCACATCTTTAGATCTCTTTATCAACTCGCTAAGAACTCTCATTAGACTCATTAAAAACAGGAGGTGTGTCAGACTCAGCCTCCCCAGCCAGAGCAAAATCCCATGTTGACCACCTGGCTTCATTCCAAAAACATTTGACCTCTGAACCAGTATTCTGTTCCTGTCTGCAACATCTTCCATCACTCCAACCATTTTAAAACATTCTGATTCAACAATCATTCATTTGCTATAATGAAGGCATCTGATCCCCTCCTACCTTAACTAGTTGATCTGTACCATGCCTGAGCACATTTGACTCCCAATGTCCAGTTCGTTTGAGTAGTGCGGTCACTCCTCTATTATGCTTAATCATGCTTGAAGAGGTGAGCCCTGGCACAGATCAGTTGGATTCGGGCACAGTACACATCTAGCGTAATCACTAACCGTGCCTGAGCACGGTTAGTGATTGCAGTCAACAAAGGCATGATGTCATTGATGTGACTGCCATTTAACAAAAATGGTGGCAAAAGGATCAGTTTGGTCTATGGCAGAGGTTTACTGAAAATCTGGGCTAATTAGAGTATCAGGAAAAACTGAATGCAACACAAAAAAACTCAAAGATATTTGGAAGAAAACAGGACTATCTTCTTATATGTGCTGCAAGATTAAATGAAAATCGAAGCGTGGCATACTTGAGAAATTTATAAGAAGTCTGTGCCATCACACTGAAAACAACTCCAAATAAGCAATTAAATAAATAGGGCTGTCAAAATTAACGCATTAACGTGGATTAATCCATCATCATGATTATTCGGATTAAAAATTGCAGCGCAGAATGACTCAAAATCCCTGAAATGCAACATTGCCAATTATTTTTTACCTGAAGTCGCTAAACTGTACCCAGAAAGTCGCTAGATGACGACACGTGCTAATTTGCATATCAGCTACGTCACCACGTTGTGTCCTACTCTGTACGTAATACTCATATAGGCTACTTTATTTTGCCGCAGCTGAAAGTATTTCATTTATCATCTATTCTATTTATGTTCATTTATATTATTTACCACTGTACTGGGAAAATCACAGGCTATTAACATATACACAAAAAAAGTTACCTTTTAAACTGTGTACATGTTTTCCAGATAAAAATGTGTATTTGCAAAAGAACAAAGCTTGGCCGATGTAGCAATGACATTGGATATGTTATTAACTGTTAATAATAAATGGATAGGAATAAATGGGTAGAAAGGTTTCTGACTAGTTAGCGCGCAGATCATTCAGGTTCACGTCCGTCTGTCAAGGTGATCAGCTCAGCAGCTGAATTGCCCCAGGGATCGCTCCATTTGGGAAGCAGCACCGTTCAGAGCGAGGGAACGCAGCCTTGCGGTAGCTTTGCTCAATAAGGTAGTACTGATCAACAGACATAACTGTCGGTTTGCGCATGTTTCGACGAAGCACCACTACTCGGCAGGACACCGGGCGTAGTAGCAGGGAGTTCAGCTCACTTCCATATTGACGACAATGTTGTACAGAAAGTAGCTAAGATTTGTCAGGAATGTTTCTAGATTTGTCGCTAGCCACTTTTTGCTCAATAAACATGTTAAGTGCATATACGTGTATTCCCTTTTTTCTTGAGTCTGTTTGCTCATGCAAAATGAAATGCGATTAATGTAGATTAAAAATTAATGATATTTAATTGCAATTAAACAAAATGAATCCACAGCAACCCTGTGATTAACCTGATTAAAAAGTTTAATCTTTTGACAGCACTAAAATAACGACATTTAGCCTCAGCTCCACTTTGCAGGGCAATAGTGCTTTTCTTCTTTCTATGTTTTTGTCAACAGAAAAAGACACATAGCATGCTTGGGCTCGGAATGTTAAGTGCAATGTGAGTGCAGACTAGTGGGGGAGTGAAGGGGGGTACAAGGGAACTGCGCTTAGTGTGAGTACACCCTAAATATATCACAGAAAATCTCCCCAACCCCTAAAGTTTATATACAAGTCCAACAGGTAAGTGAGTGATACATTGTGATGCTTTGCTCTTCACTACAGTATGTGCCTGAGGAGACCAGTTGTTGCAGGACCTGGACTGAGATGTCAGCTCTTGGCTCTGCTTTAAGTTTGCTCCAACAGTCAACGTATCTATAACTTTTATCTATCACACAGCAGTAGGTGTGCTTCATCTCCACCTTTCAGGCTGCTTTCTTAAGGAGTGCATTTCCTGGAACGATACCACATGGACCGCACATGTTATACAGATTATCGTCTTAAGTAGGCACTGCACTTGCACTTTCCTGTTACTTGGTGTGTCTCCTCCTGTGACAGAGTGCTGTGTGTTTTGCCTTCACCATAAGCTGAACTGCAGTGGCACACAGTGATGAGATAATGGTACAGAGCATAACCATACAATAAAAACAACTTAAAACAATCTAAGCTCATAGCTTAGGACTATTTCCCTGGCTCAGTGAATGCTGCTTGGTTTGTGTGTCCCCCAGTTTTAGAACCACCTGTTTGTTAGCTCTCTATATGACTTCATACTTTAAAATCTCTACAGACAGCCAAAACACCATTCAGCTTCAGCCAGCTGACAAGTAGAATGGGTGGCATCTTTCAACGAGTGCCACACCCAACTTTTTTAACTGGTAGAGAATAAGGGAACTCCAATCTCAACACCGCACTCCAAACATCACTTACCTCCTCAGGCTTTGAGTACAGAAACAGACAAAACAAGAGTGTTAACAGCCTAGATGAGATATACATCTACACTATTTCACAAGGGAAATAATCTGCTCTCCTTCCCAGGTGCCCGGAAAATCTGAGATGGTTTCCTATACCTGCAAGATTTCCTCGTATTTATTTACTGTCCTGGTGAGGTCCTCTTCCTTCTGCGCGATTGTCTTACGCAGCTGGCTGGACTCTTCCCTATGGCTCTCAATGAGCTCTGCCTCCACTTCCTGTGCCTTCCCTGAGGGGGGGAGGATTTTGGGGGTCAACATTAAGCAGACATTCACGGCCATCAAGCACCCCTATGGAGTTTGGATATACAACCTGCCAAAAGGCTCAAAATGACTCCAAAGACTAAAGAAAATTAAATGTATTCTTGAAGATAAGCCACACATGCAAGAGAAATGGTACATGCTCCTTTTTTGTAAGTGGACCCTGCATCCCTAGCTATCTCCTCACCTATGGATTCTCGGACCGCAGACTCCATCTCCTGATCCTTCTTCGCCATCTGGGTATTGTATTCTCGCAGCAGTTGCTTGAGCTGTGAGTTGCGCTGCATCTCTAGATCTTCCAGCTCCAATCTGTCCACAAATAAAGTCAGATACAATGTACGATGTACTCCAATAATGTCTGAAACCAAAATATCTGTAGGCACCTCTCGTAATCTTCAGCATTAATTGATTAATCGTCCATTGTAAAATAATACTTCAGTGCCCTGTTATACAGGGAACCTTTACTCACTTGTGCTCCTTTGTGCACTCCTCTGCCACCTCCTTCTTTACCAGCTCTATTTCTTGCTCATGCTCCTTCCGGAGGGAGCGGAGGTCCTTCTGTAGCTGGGCCAGGTCCTTGCGGAGCTTCTGCTTTTCACTATCTACCTCATTGGGATTGCTATGAAGCTCTCCTTGTACAGCTTTTGTCTCTTCACGGACCCCATCTGGGCTTGGGCCAGCTGCCATCCCAGCAACTGATCTCTGCTCATGCTCCCTCAGCAGAGCCTCACTCTCCCTTAACCTCCTGCCCATCTCCTGCAGCTTTTGCTTACACTCCTCCACCAAAGAGCCCTCCATACACTCTTTGTTCACTGGTCCCTCAGCTGGACAAGCCTGGACCTCCTCTGCCTTTGACGCCAGGATCAGTTCGACAGAGTCTGTGTCCATTAAGTTCTGCAGTTCCCTTAAACAACTCTCCAATTCCATTACCTTTTTTTCTTTCTCCTGAACTTGTCTTTGTAAGTCTGAAGAGACTTCTGCTAGTGTGGTCTGGGCAACTAAATCCACATTTAGCTTGTCCACTTCAGCTTGAAAGTTTACCTTCTCCTCTTCTGCTTGCTTGAGCTGTTTCATTGCCTCCATAAGCTTGCAATTAACCTCCTCATGAATGGATAGTTTTTCCCTTTCTTTTTCTTGAAGTGCTTGCAAAGCCTCTTTCTGGCTGGCTACTTCTCCCTCAAGTGCAGTTATTTTTTCTACATACGCCTCCTTGAGCAGCTGCAGAGAGCTCTCCTTATCCCGTTTTTCATTGCTCCTCACCTGCTCTGCCAGGTGTTCCGCTTCAACCTTCCCCTTAATTAAAGCATCTTCAAGAAAATGGACTTTCTCCTCCAGACCTTTAGTGCAAAGATCTCCGTCTTCCATCTCTTTCTTGACTTCTTCGACCTGTTTCTCCAAGGCTTTGAATGCCCGTTCCTTCTCCTCCAACTGACCCTGCACATTCTTTAGAATCTGCTCCTTCTCCTCTACCTGTGCAGTCAGCTGCTTGCGTACTTGGCTAATCTTTTGCTCTGCTTTCTTCTTCAACTCTGCCAATTTACCTGTGCTCCCAGAGGCCAAACGTTCCTCGACTGCTTTTAGTGCCTCGTCTCTGCCCCTAAGGATCTCTGCTTTCACTCTCTCAAAGTCATCCTTCTGCTTTTCCAGTTCTTGTCTGGTGGTCTCATTCTCCAGTGCCAAAGACTGCAACCGCTCCTGGGCCTCTTGCTCCTGGCTCCCCCTTTGGGCAGCCTGAACTTGGGCCTGCTGTAGTTGCTCTTCTAGCCTCCTCTGCTCACGTTCACGCACAGCCACCTGTTCCTCCAGCTCACTCACCCGACTCATGCACCCTGTCAGCTCTGCAGTCAGGGCGCCAAGTCGCTGGTCTTTCTCACTCAGGGTCTGGTCCATCTCAGACTTGCTGACAGACTGGTGATCGATGATGGCTGTCAGTTTCTCCAGCTGCTTGTCCTTCTCGGTCATGTCGTTCTCCATGTCTTCCAACTTCGCCTGAAGGGACTTGATCGTGCTATGGTTCTGGGTGAACCGGGCCTCCACTTTTTTCTTGAGCTCAGATGCTTTTTTCTTAGATTGCTCTGCCTGTTCGAGGGCAGCAGCTTTTTCTGCATTTAGGGTCTTGATAGTCTCCTCCATCTCATTCAACAGCTTCTGCTGTTGCTCCTTGTGCTCATAATTCAATAAAGATATAGCTTCATCTTTTTCTGCTACACTGTTTTCAAGTTGGTTTTTGAAATCATTTATTATACTTTCCAAGCTGCTAATATGCAAGTTGTTTCCTTTAAGGGTCTCTGAGATACTTACATTGTCCTTTCTCAGCTTCTCAATATACAAATCTTTCTCAGTGAGCATCTGCAAGTCTTTTTGTAGAGTCTCATTTTCTGCAGTTAAGGCGTTTATACATTTGGCATTTACATTTACCTGGGATGTCATCTGCTCAAGTGAGCTACTTAAACCGCTGATCTCCTCTGACTTTTGTTGCAGCTGCTCCTCCAAAGTGCTAATTTTGACATTCCTGCTCAGGATAGTGCTTCTGAGCTGTTCCATCCGTTTCTGACCACAGATAACCCTATCTTTCAATGCACCAAGCCGACCCTCCACTTGGTCACACAGCTCATTAGCGGTGCCATCCATTCTAATTTGAACCTCACCACAGAGTTGTGTTAGCTGTTTGTTCACGAAATTTATCTGTTTTTTGAAGTCTTCTTCCTTAACTTGCATTTGAAAAACACAATCTTCAAGTCTCTTTTGCCAGTCTCCACTTTCTTTATTAGAAACTTCATGGACCTGCAGTTTTCTCTGAGCTTCTTCTAACTCCTTTGACAGTGTTTGAAGTTTTTCCCTGCTTTCCTCTTCGGTTTTACTAAGCTGATCCTGAAATGAGTTCCTTTCGGTAAGAGCCTGGTTCAGGTTTTTCTCTATGGCTTCTACTTGCTCTTTCAGCATCATTTCACCTTCTGACAGACTTTCGAGCTTGGTAGCTGCTTCCTTGAGCTCCGCCTGTAATTTCTGCACAGTGGTTTCTCTCATTGCAAGCTCCTCCCTGAGATTTTTGATATCACGAAGCAACTCTTCCTTCCCATCTCTGCTGGTTACAAGCTGCCGAGTCACCTCAGCCACCACCTGTGTCTTCTCTTGCAGCAAGTTCTGTAGCTTTTCCTGCAACTCTTCCTGCTGGCACATGCTCTGCTGCCAGCTTTGTGACAACTCCTCCTGCTCCTTCTTCAGAGCATCTTGAAGCCTTTCTATCTGTTCCTTATGGGCGGCCTCCAGCTGGATGACAGTATCACTAATATCTGCAGAGTTCACCTGGGCCATCTCCAAGATTTTCTCCTTGACCTGCTTGTCCTTCTCAGACAACTCTCGCTCCTTCTTTTCCATTTCCTTTTTGAATTTTTCTTCTTGTTCTTGAAGTTTCTTCTTCATCTTTTCATTAATCTCTTTGGCCTTCTGTTTGATCTTCTCAGTCTTGGCCTCCTGCACTTTCAATTTATCCTCCATCTCCTTCTTTACATTCACCAGTGTCTTCTCAAGAGCAGCCCTCTCATCATCCATCCTCTTTCTCATCTGCTGCTCCTCCTGTTGTTGCCTGCCTAATGATTCAGTGTATGATTGCTCTTGAACACAGAGCTCCTTTTTAACCTGTTCCAGTTGATGCAGCAATGTTTTCTGATCTGTAGAGTGCTTTTGAAGAAGGTCCTCTGTCTTCTGTTCAGAAGCATTCAGTGTGTTTTGTAGTTGCAGCTCCAGCTCTTTTATCTGACTCCTGCAGCTTGTCAACTCCGCTGTGACTTTTCTCAGCTGAGCGCTAGCTTCTAGCAAGCTCTCTTCCTCTTCCTGAGCCTTCTGAAGCCTCTGTTTCAAATATTCCATTTCCAGAGTGCTCGCTCTCCGTGCCTCTTCCGCGGATTTAGTCTGTTCTTGCAGATCTTTCATCTCTTGCTGGTGAGAGGCAGCCAACTGATCCAGCCTGTTCTTTCCTTCCTGCAAAGCCGTTTCTGTGTCCTCCTTCAGACTCTGTTCTTTCTTCAGCTGGTCCTCTAATGCCTTCTCTTTCTCCTCCACAACCATCTTAAGCTTGTTAAGTTCCTCTTTCAGTGTCTTCTCCACACCACCTAGGGACTGCTCGTGTGCAGACTGAATGCCCTCAATCTCTGCCTGGTACCTAGACCGTTCCTTCTGCATCTCCTCCTCGAACTTTTGCCTGGAAGTGTTAACTTCAGCCCTGCTGGCCACAAGTTGCTCCTCAAAAAGCTGCTTGCTCCTCAGTACCTCATTGAGCTCAGATGCCAGGGCCTCCAGCTCTGTCTGTTTGACATCTAGCTTCTCCAGTGTTTTTAGGTTCATGTCCTCCACATGTGCATGAAACTGCACTTCCTTTTCCTTCAGGGCAGCCTCTATTTCTACTTGATGCTGCTCTTGTAGTTTCTTGACCTCAGTGAGGTGCTGTTCTTGAATAAGTACCAGTTCCTCTTGGTGCCTTGCTTCCAGAGCCAGACGCTCTTCTTCAATTTTGCTCTTCTCCTCCTCCGTTTGGATTGCTATCTCCATGGGTGGATCTGCTCCATCCTGAAGGGTTTTCGGTAGAGAACTATTCAGCTCCAGGATTCTCTGAAGGGGAAGATATTATACATGATACAGAATATCATTCCAGCTGTGTGAAGTTCTACCAAAAGAAGCTAAGGGCCACTTTCATGCTTCAGGTGCTTCCTATCATTCTAACAATAACTGTGCGAAAAATGATGTAGTGTGTTTCCTAAACTGATTTTTGTTACCAAGGCTAATGCTTATCTGGACTTACTGTATACATGTACTGCGTACATACTGTATATGATAGCGTGAAATTTATTAACCTATGTTCCATTATCGCTGAGGAATCCACTGGTATAAAGGGCAGTTTTGCAACTGTAAGTTGGAAAACGCTGAGGCTTTCCCCATGTTCGTGTAAGTTTTTTTATCTACTGACCAATTAAAAGTCAGACATTTCTAATCAAGAGATTTAGATGTGCAGTAGCTTCCTATGTCTACGTCCTCTGCTGTAACTGATGATGCTGTACTATTGCACAGTGCCCCGATTCAAAAATACATAAACTGGGCTGCGCTGAGATGCCCACCGTCCGGGCAGCCTCCAGCTCCCGCTGTAGCTCCTGGACCCGACCATCTCCCTCCGACTGCACCGCAGCTTTCTGGAGCTCGGCCTCCTCTAAGGCCAGGGCTGCTTGCTGGTCTCGCTCCTGCATGGCCTGAGTGAGCTCTGTCCGGCACGTTTCCTGCAAATCAAAGAAATCCGTCACAGATCCAGGTACTTCTAGGACGTCTTTGTACTGTGTACAGGAAGGGTCAGCTGTCAGTGTCTGCCAGGTACCATTCACTAAGGCTTGGTTCTGCTGACAGTGACAGTCTGTACTGCCTAGTCATAGTCACCTAGTTCCACTTCTTCTGACAGTGACAGTCTGTACTGCCTGGTCCCATTAATGAAGGGTCAGTTCTGTTGATGGTGACAGCCTGTACTGCCTGGTCCCATTAATGAAGGGCCAGCTCTGTTGATGGCGACAGTCTGTACTGCCTAGTCCTATTAATCAAGGGCCAGACCTCTTGATGGTGACAGTCTGTACTGCTTGGTCCCATTAATGAAGGACCAGCAGTCTCGATGGTGACAGTCTGTACTGCCTGGTCCCACTTACCAAGGCCTGGTTTAGTTGCTCCTGAAACTGAACGTCTTGCTGCTTCAGTCGATCCTCCAGCTCTTGTTCCTTCCTGGTCAAAGCCTGCGCGTGTGACTTCTTCAGCTCAGCTACACGTTCATCTGACGACTTCTGCGTAAGTAGCATAGACGAACACGCACCTCAGGAGTTGCCAAAGGCACTCGACATTGCATACCATACGCATGTGAGGAATAGTTCTGTTTGTGAGTGCTTGTGTGAGAGCCAGGCTGGGAAGCTGGCTGTGAAGGCTGAGCGAGCCAGAAGTATGAATGGTGAATGAGCTCGCAAAACGCGTCACCGGCATCTGGAACACATATTCCTGATGTTCGCTTGTAAAAAGGAAGCTCTCACGCCAACAAGCAGAGTGCTCCTAGCCTCTGACACACACCGTGCCACCGTGATCGCTCATCTGCCCCCTTTCTGCTTTGCCAAATGAAATGTACACATGGGGGGCCACCAAATGAACCCAGGCGCCACTCGATTTGCAACCCAATTTAGCTAAAGATTAATCTGGGCTTTGGTAAAACCCTGAAATAAGAAAGCTGAGATCATCAGACAGGGAAGTGAGACGCCAGAGGGCCCGCAACCCCCCCACGCCACTATTTCATGGTGACTCTATATCCTGCCTGCTCTGGCTGCTCCCAACTGCTAGTGCACAGCAGGCCCATGGAAACATATCATCCAGAGCCATATCTGCTGCTAGCACATCCTTCAACAGACACATGCTGTGGCCATGCCTCTCAAAAATAGATGACTTTTTATCCTGGTGATCCTCTTGGCAATCCAGCATAATGTGTTACAGGGCTAAAACCTGGACAGTTAACCACTACATTGCTGGTACAAGCGTTGGTTTCAGCAATGGTGCTATTATTTCTTAAAGTTACTATGACTTTGTGACATGGAGTTGGAGAGAAGATGAATACCTAACGTTTTCGTTTTTATGTCTCATTTATCCAAAGCGACTTACAGAAGTGAGAAGCGTTACAATTTTTGTGCACTCAGGGGGATTTGAAATGACCTTCCCATTGGGAGCTACTATATATAACAAGACCAACCTTCATAATTTGCACCACCTCCTGCTTTACACGAGTCAGCTCCTGCTGCAGACTCCTCCTCTCCTCCTCGCTGGCATGCTCCACCTGCTTCATCTGCTCATCCATCTTGGCCTGCAGCTGCCTGCGTGCTTCCTCCGCCCGCTGTGCCATGCCCAGGGCCCGTTCCAGCTCTTCAAAAGCTGGCAGAGCAGACACATGCACACAATTCTACAGTCACAGTAATTTCACTAGAGACCTACCAAATCCTTGAGGTTCAGTAAAACTCTCGCCCCTCAAAATTGTTCTCATGCCTCTTATTAACTACCGTACAATCCCTCCTAACTGGCCTTGCATTAACCGGTCAACGGATTAACTGGCCTGTTAAGATAAAATGAAATATATATATATATATATATATATATATATATATTTCTTTTTATATATATATATATATATATATATATATATATATATTT
>JAODKL010015479.1:1450-28731 GCA_026780765.1 Petrocephalus schoutedeni
ATTCCGCAGTTATAAAAAAATATATTAATTTAACACTGCCTAGTGGTTACCAGTGATTGGCATGGTTGTCTCACACCTCTGAGACTGGGATTTGAGTCTCCACCCAAGTTTCAACAAGGGGACAGGCAAGAGCACAACAGGAGAGAAGAACACTGAACAGAACCATATCAAAGAAACAGACCAAATATGAGACAAAAGCAGGCACCAGGAACACACTAGCAACTGGTAGGATGAACATTAAACATCAATGGGGACTAGGGAGCAGAAGAGACAGAACACGCCACATCAGAACAGGGCAGATAAGCTGGGGAACAATGAAGATAGAGACGGAAACCCCAGAAGGGGTAATAAGGGACACAAGCCAGGGTCAAACAAAGGCAGGACAGGGGAGATGTCAGGGGCATGTGCAGGGAGAACTCCAGACCCATGGGAGCTGGGTGATGACCCTGGGACACGGACCCACATGGGCCTGTTCACATGCAAAGGGGAACCTGTCCAGATTGCAGGACCTAAGGGCCTCGGAGGTCCAGCATGGCCGGGATGCACTGGGGAGCCAGTGGGGCTGGAGGATGCCAAGAGGCCAGTGTAACTGGATGGCTGGGGTCCACATGGGGACTGCTGGGAAACAGGATGGTATCCAGAGAAATACAGGGCAGGAGCAGGCTGCCATGGGTTATTCCCACAGGGTCCCAGTGGGAGAGTCACCCGGGCAGGCAGAGTGGAATGAGCGGATGTCTAGCAGGCTGTCACGGATGTCTCCGGGAAACTGAGACATGGCCAGCCCCTCTCTTTTGCCAACGCCAGTGGCTGCCCCAGGATCTAGGTCTGGGTTGGCATAAGCCTTAGGTATATGGCATTGATCTTTGTACCTGGAGCGGGGCTTAGGGCAAGGCCCAGGAGGTCCCACTCCAAGTCCACCAGAAGGGCATCCTCTAGGTCACTCCAATCTTGTCTGGAGGTGGCTGGGGAATTGGGCGTTGAGCTAGCAGCAGCTAAGGAGTTGGGTGTCGGCCTGACAGCGGCTGGCAGGGGATGAGGAAACCACTAGCAATGAGCCAGGAGATTGTGAGGCAGGCACCAGTAGGACAAGGCTAGAGCCGATGGGACACCTAGAGGCAAGTGGGGCACAGCCGGGATACCTGGAGGTGAGGGGGGGCACAGCGAGAACACCTGGAGGCCAGCGGGGGCACAGCTGGGACACCTGGAGGTGAGGGGTGGAACAGCCGGGACACCTGGAGGTGAGCAGGGCAAAGGGCCACACTTTGGCTAGGAACCGGGGCCTCGGGTGGAGTGACCCTCTCTGGGCTGTGAGCCTGGGGCGCGGGCGGAGCAGCCCTCACTGGGCCAGGAGCTTGGAGCACAGACAGGGTGGCCCCTAGGAGCATAGCAGCGGTGAGGATGGGGTCTGGAGTTGCTGCAGAGGCAAGGACGGGCTCTAGAGGTACTACAGAGGCAAGGACGAGCTCTGGATGTGCTGCAGAGGCTTCACATTGTGGTGAAGAGGCGAGCTGAAAGGCTTCATATCACAGAGAAGTGGCAAACCAGCCCTTGTTGGAAAATGGGACTCTGGAGGAATCAGCTTGGGTAGGTTGACTGGGGTCTTCCTCCTCCCCAGACTCCTCCAAGTCAGTGTCACTCAGCTGGTTGATGAGCGGGTTGTCAACAAACCATCATAGACTGGAGACACGAGGCTTGGACACCGGTACGAGATACAGAGCGCAAGAGGCTCCCTGGTATGGCCACTAGGCAATTTGCTGAATCCGGTCATTCGGTCACGACGTGACAGCAGGCATTGTGGCGAACCAAAGAGGTTTATAGAACTAAATTAAAATCTGGAAACAAACAGGACCGCAAGGGATCCAAAATGGGAGGACTGGAAACAAGGAAGGACAAAGGCAACAGGAATGTTTGACATTAATGACGGGACTGGGGCTGACAGGACAAATAGGCACTTAATTCAAGGATTATCGAGGGGTAACAAACAGGTGTGGCTCATCAGGGCCATGTTAGGGAAAAGGCGGGAGGGTCTGGCATGCAGCACGTGACAGTTATTCAGTATTAGTAGTGTCATACATCACAATGTATTGATACATTCCTGATTACTTGGAACCTGAAGCTTTCCAACCTTCTACTTAATAACATACTACAGAATTGCTGAATGGAATGGATTTTTAATGCAAATTCACAAAAGCTAATGCTAATTCCACTAGTGTATAATATTAACATGCTAACAAAAAATAGCCCATAGTGAATCATGACCGTACACCGTGTGAACTGTAAACAGGCATCTCTTCATCTTACATCACTGTCACTCTCCAAATCTGACAAAGGCTTAACGAGCTGACCCTTCTCCAGTGGAAAAATGAAGCGAGCTGGGCCCATGTAGCATAAAAACCTGGCAAAGGTCCTTAAAAAAAATGTAATGACACTAACAGGGTCAAGCGTCAAAACTGCCATCATGCGCTGCTACAACTTTGGTGTGATCAGCCACAAAATTTGATCACTTATAAATCTTTTCCCATATAACGCTCTTGAAAGTTTGAAAAAGATTTTAGAGTTATTGTACTAATAAGGAGGTGTCTGCTGGTGACGATATACCTAAAACTATGCATGTTGCCCATCCAGGAAATGTAATGAATTGTGAGGTGTACTATATCAACAACTGCATAGCATCTGGGAGATGTGGGAGTCATAATGCTTTGTACTTCTGATAAGAATGCACTGTTAAAAACTAAATAAAATGGAAAGAGTATTTTTTTTTACAGAAAACTTTACCTACCTATATTAGTCCAACCTTTTTTCTAGTAAATAAAATCAACAGCTTATTTTTTTCAGCCCTCACCAAAGCTGTGCACTTTTCAAATGGCCTTCAAATCACCCCAAATAGGAAGTTTTTGGAATAGCAACTTCGATTACTAAACTACAGGCGTGACAGATGTGTAGCCAGCATGCAAGACACATCGCATAAAAAAGGCATATTTTTCTTTTAATGCAAATAGTTTTATATTATACAAAAGCAAATGGATACTCTCACTATATCACACAAATAGCTTGTTAGTATGGCAAAGGGAATTACATATTCAGTCTTTTAAAATTTACAAATTTAAATGACAATAAAACAAAAAATATATATATATTTATAAATATTTTAGTTAACTTTACAACAGTTATATGTGACCAATAACAAAAAGCACTATTAAATAACTGGCATCAACCCTATCATTTACAAGGACCCAGACAAACACAGTGGTTAAATAAATCCAGCAAAATGTTCTTTTCCAGTGAGTAAAATTAAATGTCGAAACAATCATGAATCCCTTTGTACAAAACTCTTTATACAATAAAAGCAACACGATATTTTAACAGTCAAAAAGGTTTATACAACATCATTAGTTACCTTAGTCTGAGAATAAAAAGTGGATGTGTCAGATAGTTTGACAGATGGGGGAAAGCTTTAGACTGACTGTCAATTGTGAGCCTGCATACAGAGCTCTTAGGTTGAATAGCTGCCGGGACCAAAAGCTGCGGGCCTCAGTGCTATTTTAGCAGCAAGACAGCATGGTGCTGGATCGGAAGTTACTTCACGGTACATGACTCGGAAATCTCTTAATTCAGGAAAATTTATACATTTTTGAAATTGTTTTGCAAAGATTCTATCGGGAAAGGACAAAGCAATCAAACGGCATGTGAAAGATCCACCAAATGCACTGAATTTTTAACAAGCATTTTCTAATGAGTTGTAGTGTATCAATACTCCAAACAAAAAGCATTGTCCAGTTTTTTTCCCCCAATACAAATGCTGGTTTCCTCAGAAGAACAACTTAATTTGTTCTTTTTATTGCTCTAGGAATCTAGGAATAAAACTCTTGCAGTCCTAATATCACAATTTATTATCACAAAATCATTACAGAAACAGCTGTATTTTAATAACTAAACATTCCTGTGCAGGAGGGAGATACTGTAAAAGCTTGGCACTTTACGGATGCACAGATGCATCATCAGCTCTGAATGTTATTTCAGCACAATGGCAGCATATTTAACAATTTAGTAAGTATATGACTGACAATATTTGGCACTTATACCTCATTAAAATGGCCTGCCTTCCTCCATAAACAAAAGTAGCAGTTTTAAAGTTATCTATTGCGTTTTGGCATGTACTGAAAGAACGCAATATGCTGCTAAAAGATTCTGGATAAGCCCCTGTTTTGTTGGAACAAAGCAGAGCCAAATTTACAAATTAGAAACACTGCTCATAAATTTTAGTATAGTAGTACTGTATTATGTGAGCATAATGTAGTGTAAACACCCTTAGTGGAAATAAGTAGGTCTTAACTGACTGAACAGTTCTGACCTTTGGCACTGACATAAATACAGATATCTATCTGTGATAATTATTAACTACTGAATTGTTTAGAGTTTCCATTATTTTCACCATATTTTTACATCAACAAATCACTCATAAGTACAAAAAGTTCATAAATAGAGTTTATAATCACAACACAAGTGACAGAGAATTTTGTTACTCAGTCCCAGAACAAATTAAAACCTTTTATTTAAAAGTTCACAAAAAGGTGATCGTACACAAAGAGCACTCCATAAGACTTTTTTCCTTAAAAAATGCTTTCATAATATTCTCTCTCTCAGTGTTCTCTCACTCTTTTTCTTTATTCCAGGGTGTTCATTGCCTTTTCAGTCTTTTGCATGGGGGGGGGGGGGCAGCAATGAGATGGAGAGCAGTACTGGGAGAGGACGGGCGGTGTTGGGCGTGTTGGCTGTGTGAAGGAGGGGAGGCTCAGACCTGGCTCTCAGTAGAGGGCTTGCGGGGTGTGGCCCAGCCTGTGTCAGGCAGGGCCCCGTGCCGCTCAGGCGTGGCCACAGGCGCAGTGTGGATGCTGGAGCACTCAGACTGCTCCTCCTGCAGGAGCTGCTCTGTCTCTGTGTCGTCCAGGGAGCCGCTGCTGGCTTGCAGCGACACAGTGTCTGTTTTCATGCACACATGGAGCCCACCCCGCGAAGGCTTGATCTGCTTCAGGTCCTCCCAGTACAGCTCCTCGTTGGAAAGCAGGCAGATGCCCTCAACTATCTTAATCTTCTCCTTAGTATAGCTGTTATCACTGCCGGCCTGTGCGGGGAAAAGGTGGGAGCTCAGCCACAAACCACACAGCCAACAGAAGCCTATTGTGCTCCTGAAGACTCGGAATGTTTCAAAGTTACAGAGAAGAGAGTAAATATTCCCTAATCTCCTAATATTTTGAACTTTTTCACAGTTTTCCAAATCTTATGAAAGGGAAGATAATTCAGGCTTGACTATTGCTTCTGATTTAAATGGTCATTCAATTGTGCATCCACAGAATTAAACCTCAGTGAGGCTTAATTGTCCAAACAAAGGGAAAAAAAAGGACTGAAAAGAAATAGCATTTTAGCAAACATGTTTTTCACCTAGGGAAATAACCTGAAATTATTTGTGACAACACATGAATTCCCATGCAGTGTTTGTGGGGGAGGGGAGGCATTGAGTAAAAACAGACTAATACCACAATATTAAAATGCAAAGCACCTGCTCTCCTAGGAAGAACTGACAGACAGTGTCATTAGTTTGTCACAAAACCCTGATTGCAACGCGTTTATGACACGTTAAAAGCAGACGTAGCATGCATGTGACATCTATATTCACACTGGATTTAAACAGAGGATGTTAGTATTTGCAGGTGTAACTTCTTCATGCTGTGGAACTACCTTTCATTGATTTTGTGGAAAACAGGTCAAAAGATAAAAGGTGAAAGCGAGTTGTAAGGATGGGAAAGCTGTAGTGAAGAGAAAAAGAAGATGAGCTTTTTGGAAACAGCACTGTTTCCAAACACTGCTTAACGCATCGCTAAACTGGATTGTGATATGTAGAAAAAGAACATTTAAGAATTTCCATCCTCTTTTTAGGGTACATGACAAACACAAAACTGAAAGCTAACTGTCGTATGACAGGACAGACATACCTCTTTCTTATATCGCAGCTGGTTATAAATCGGAGGTTTTTGCACAGTTTCGATTTTCACCTCCTGTGTCGATGTTCTATACGAGGGATTGCTGTAAGTCAGGTTGCTCACTCCAGGGTCAGCGTACTTGGATTTTTTATGTCTTTGGGGGGGGGGGGGTGAAAAATCACATAGTGATCAGTAAAACAAACAAAAGAGAGGATGGAGAAAACGAATGCCCACCGGGGTGCACCTACCTATAAATGATAAATGATGCGATTAGGATCAGGATGGCTAAGACGGTAAGTGCCCCTCCAATAACATAGCTGATGTGAAGGCCTTCCCCTGGAAGGAACACAAACAACAAAAACACTGTCATTTCTCCACTTGATTGTTTCACTAACCCATTGTGGTTAATAGCAATTAAACGAACTGTACCATCCGGGACTGTGATCACACTGCTCTTCACACATCTTCCTAGGCTCAGGTTCCTGTCCGTGCAGCTGTGCAACACACGACAAACCAAAATGCAAATAGACCCAACCAGATACGCAGAAATATGACGTCATTTGCATGCTTTGTAAAAGCATCTTTCAGTGAAATATCATAATGGAAAAGTGGGTCATCCTTCTTTGTCATTGTGCATTTTAACACGTCTTTATCAACAGAGCCTAACAAATGTACCAATGACTTACTTAACCACTGAAGGACTGGATGGAAATTTGTCTGTGGTTGACGGTATGCTTGTGACACTCTTGCCAGAGGATGTTGGGACATAACCTGAAACTAGACCAAATCAGCTTTTAATGATCAGGCGTAGCTGCTGACAGACCCCAAAACAAACATTCCCCCCCCCCCCCACACCAGTCTGCTGCATGCCTTACTTACTGGTTGAACAGGGCCTGCTGTCCGGCTCGTCAGGACATGCACAGACAAAGCTATTGGCCTTAGCGAAGCAGAGGTGTGTGCACCCTCCGTTATTCACGCCACAGTGGTTGGTGCCTATATAAATACATGGCACTTTAGCTTTCAAGCTATAAATATCACCATAGAGAGACAACAGAGACCTCAGTCTGTAAGCAGTAAATGCTATAATGCTTTAGAAAATGGCTTTGAGACCAAGGGGTATGGGACACGGTGTCTTCCCGGGAACCAAGGAGACTTGCCCTTACCAGTCTGCCGGTGCTGGGACACCACAATGATGTCCATTAATCCCTCTACATTGGCCAGCACCGTCTCCTTGCTGCGGCCTGTATGCTTATCTACACGCTGAATGGACTTGGTTTGCCAGTCCGTCCAGTAAATCCAACGGTCTTGCTGCGAGAGTCGGAAGAGAGGGGTTAGTGCAGAAGTCACTGGCTTCGACTAGGAATGGAAAAATGAAAGACAGGAGGGAGCGGGAGGAAAGAAGGAGGACAGGAGAGAAGAAAAATAAGGGTCAGGAATGGAGGGATGCAGAAAGAATGGTAAGTTATTGACATGAAATGATGAAAATGAAAGGTGAGTTTTTAATGGGGGGAGTGAGTTAGCTGACTGACTGGTACCTGTGTGAGGGCAAAGGGGTGGGAAACGGGGCTGACCAGGATCTGCCGGAGCCTCCCATTGAGGTCCGAGCTTTCAATCCTGTCCAGATGGGCATCCACCCAGAAAATCCTACAGAGAAACGCGCAATGTCCAAATGATACATCATGTCTCTGAATTCACATATTTTGTGTCTTGTGAAGTTGCAATACATCAATCTGTTCTTGATGTATCAATCTGATGCATGAGTCTTTTCTTTTTCTCTTTCCTTTACTGAATGCTTATTCCAGAATGTAAGTTACTCAGTAATGGTTCTGCGCGATATCACAGTAAAATATTAAGTGACCTAGAGGCTAATGATGTAAAGATGCATCAGTGTGTTGTGATAAATTGATAATTAAAGTGGCAATTTAACTTTGTTAATCTGTAACATTAGAATCAATATCTTTGGGATCACAATCATCTTGAAAGATAAAGATACTCATACTTCTGGGTTCTGTGCTCTATTGTGTTTGCGTGCCAAAGGTAGATGTGCAAATTTCCAAAACTTCTTTGAGATCTTTGAGCTACAGTGATAATCTTCGCACTACAATGCTTTTAGGATGCTCATCCCTGTTTTGTAGTGCAGAATGCCCTCACTAATGTTAAGAAAACCTTTGAGCTCCAATGCATTTCGGAAATTCCCCTTTTTGGTAGCACTTAGAAATACACAATATATTAGTGAACATATCAGGTAGTGCTTCCTTTATAGTATTTTTCCCGCCTCAGTACAGGTTGGTATGGGCTTTATGACAATTTACACTGGCTCCTTGAGATCCTACTATCTTTGAATTGCAGTATTCATTTATAATTAATTTCTCATGGTAATATTTGCAAATTTTTATTGGTGAAGTGAAAAATTTTTTAATTTAGGAAATTAAAATAATCAAATAATGGATTAACTGAATCAAATTGTGGCAAAGTTAAAGATTTCCAATGCGCAGAACTGTACCCTCAATAATGACGATCTAATCAAAATGCCTTGCAGCCAAAGACTTATATCTTTTCTTGTCACTGTGGTAGTACCCTCAAGGGTCTACCAATTGTACTGCAGCTGTTGGTAACCTTTTAAGGTACAAAGATTGACTATGAGGAACATTTTTGTACAATTGGGGGTACATTAATGTTGTTTGTGCCTTGGGGATGTTCCTCAGAGTCCATTTCTGTACCTTAACTTAGACTAAAAGGTACATTTACCTACAGCTAGGGTACAACTGGCAGACCCTTGAGGGTACAGCCCCAGTGACAAGCAGAAATACAAACTGGTACATCTTTTCTGACACTGTACTACAGGATGTATCGTCCTACAGGTCGAGCTATCTCCATATCTCACCTGCGTGTGTCATAATCTAATGTCAATCCATTGGGCCAGCCGAGATCTGTGTCGATCAGAACTTTGCGATCGGAACCATCCAGGTGTGCTCTCTCAATCTTGGCAATGTGACCCCAGTCTGTCCAGAACAAGTACCTAGAAAGTAACACACTAGGCTATATAACATTATCCAGCAATCTCCCAACTTTTTGAAATTGCCGACTGCCATATGTCGTGCAAAACTTGGTAACGGTGTAACTTGTCAACCAGGGGGCAGTACTGGCCATAGTCCAGTTCTGGTCCACAAACCAGGGGTTGGGAACCCAATCTAGATTATTAGTTATATACTAGATCATCTTCTGTTAGTCTGTCTCTCAGATCTACGGAATATAGCCTACTAGTATCTAAGGGGTCTATTCTCCCATGCACATATGCAAGACTGTCGCATTTTTCACAAATGGGCTGATGAGGGGAAAATAAGTGTAACTCAAGCACATGACTTTTTATGCACATTTTTGACTTAGATGTTCGATGGGAGAATAGACCCCTACATCAATAGACTCATATACCCAATAAAAATTTTATAAAAAGACATGAGCGCCGTACACAGTAGTATGTTACAGTGTAGCGGATGCAGAGATCAGGGACGTTTCACTATGCCTGCTCTCTCACTCACCCTTTGCTGGGAAACACAGCAATGGCCCGGGGTTCATCCAGGCTGTTATTTATGAGCACCTTCCTCGAAGAGCCATCCAGACGAGCCACCTCGATGGTATTGCGGCCTGTGTCAGTCCAATACATGTTGCGAGCCACCCAGTCCACTGCCAGACCGTCGGTGGTCTTCAGACCCTGGCTGATGACCGTCTCCATGCCACTGCCGTTCAGGTTGGCACGCCTGAAGGGAGTAGCATAATGGTTACTTATTCAGAATCCATCCATCTATTTCCAACCACTTACCCTGGACAAGGACAAGGGTGGGTCTGGACTCCATCCACTGGGCACATGGCAAGCTTATATCCCGGACAAGATGCCAGTACATTGCAGGGCACATGCAATCACGCACACACATACACACTACAGGCAGTTTAAAGACACTAATTTGCCTAATTGTGTGTCTTTGGACTGCAGGATAAAAGCAAAATAAACCCTAGGCCATGAGATAAGAGGCAGTAGTGGGACCCACCCCCTGAACCCCATTATTCAAACGGCTCTCTTGAACAAGCATCGAGAAATGATATTATTCAGGACTATTATTGAAATGCACAGTTACATGCTGGTAAGTCTAGGGAATTAGTAATATGACACGCCTTTTACAAATGTGGCTTCGACACACTGTGGTAAACGTGGATTTAGGGTAACACACAGAAATAGCAAGAAATCGCTGAATTTTTCATTTTACCAGCTGTCAAATCCTGACTTGCTATGCATTTCGGCTATACAGAATTACCTGTTGCGAATGGTTACCCTTTCAAGCTGCCATACCTGATGACATCCAGGGACACATCGGTGTAGTAGATCTTGCCCTCCACACTGTCATAGTCCAGTGAGATGACATTGTGGAGCTCAGGCACTGCGACGTGCACGTCCGTGTAGTCGCTAGTGTCCAGCGAGATGCGTCGGATGCTGACACGGTTAGAGAACAGCAGGTAGGTCTCCGGGCTCTCGTCACACGAGCGTCCATCAGCCTTCAGCACGATGCCCGTAGGACATGCACAGGACGTGCCATTGGGATTAGGTAGGCACAGGTGGCTACAGCCCCCATTTCTCCTGCCACACTTATTGAAGCCTGAGAGAAAAGTCAAATATCACAGTTGAATCGCTGAAACCAACCACTTATACAGAAAAAGCAGATGCCATTGTACAGTATTGCGTACTGTATCCTTGAATGTTACCCCAGTCTCTGCAGTAGCCATTTAATACGAGCCACCCAGCATCACCCTGTCTGCTCTGTTTCATTGTGCTGATTTGTAGAAGTAGTATTGAAATGCTGTTAGCCTATGTGCCCGTCCAGTGAAAAGCGCATAATACTTTGCTAACTAACTTTGGATACTGATACCTGGATGTCTGTAGCTAATGTTAGTGGGCAGTCTTGTGGTCTTCTAAATTTTCCTTTAAATTTGAAGTTGAGCTCTTTGCTGTTGCCAGTATTGTCACAGCTGGACAACTGGAGTATAAATTGCACTGTGATGTTTCCCCACTTACGTGGAATTGTGTCCCTGAGGTGAGGTTTGGAAACTCTTCCTTCTAGTCTTAAAACAAGATATATATTTTTTTACTTATTATTATTATTGTTATTGTTATTATTATTATTATTGTGGTCGTGTTCTTTTGCATATATTATAATGTTAGGCTAGCTTTTTTCCAAGCTGATACACACTTGCTAACCAGATAAACAGCTTTAAACATTTTCTCGAACAGCCCAAGATGACTGCACAGTACAGTATAATTATTTGGTAATGATTTATATTGAGTGCACGTTCATAAAGCATTTAGAACGCATTGGCAGAACATAAAGTGCACCTTCATATTCCGGTATACATGCTGCCTTTTAATGTTATAAGAATGCACTATAATTGCATTACAAAAGTGCACTTAAAGTAAAGCATTACTATTTATTTCAAGCTAACATACAAGACAAGTATGAATTTAGGATTTTTTTTCATTAGCTTGAGTTAGCATGAGCCAACCTGAAGGAATGCCAAATGGCTCTGTAATCCTTATCCCAGTGCAGTGGGCGCCTGCTGTTTATGACTCTTACTGTACCACAAATCCCGCTAATCTAAGAAAAGTCGCTGGTGTCACTGCAGGTGTTAATCGGCCGCTGAGCGCAAGAGGAATACTGATCTGAACAAAATCCAAGCATACTGCAGTTTTTATAACATACCAAAGCTAGGAAGTCTTCATGGCTGACATGAAGTTTTAAAATTTGGAACGATTTTTCAATAAACCTGCAAGAACGGGCTACTACCTCTATGCCTGGCCTACCAGAGTGTTTATTTGATGTGAACAGATCAGCGGCCTCAGTCTGCCAGGCACATTCCAGTTCTGGGAGGTAACAGACAGTGGCCAGACCACACAGGCACCAGGCAGACAGTCCTGCTGCTGTTTTTAGCCAGGCGCTGGGTGCTGGGGCTGTGGTGGACCAGCACCGGCAGAAGCGATTTTTTTATTTCACAGCCCATTGATTCGCCTAACAGCTTCCTTTTGTTGTGATATCCTGAATGTCAGAGCAGCAAAACAATGCCCTGGACCTGGCTCGGGCTCAGCGGCCGAGCCCAGGCGTCAAGCACATGTCACCCATTCAACACATCTCACCTCTACAGACATTTTCACAAAGGGATTATGGAGCTACATGCGTGAACTCAGGACACCTGTAAAAACTACACAGCAAGGGCATGGGATCTACTTTTAAAGAATGGGGGGTGGGGGCATGGACTAAGCTGATACAGCAGGCCATTCATAACAATCCTGTGAGGAATGAGCTGCAATGAAAAAGGCAGAAGAAACAGGAGGCAGGCTGTGACATGGCCCTGCTTGTTTGGGCATGCTGCCTCCATCCCATTGGATTAGGAATAATTTCTCCCTGGTTCTGGTTGAATTCTAGTCTCCCTGCAGCCCAGTGGACTCCCACCCCTCTCCCACCCCTGCCTGAACTTCACGAATATGACGTGGCAAACAATTTGCTCCCCTGACTCTATTTACCTCTCATTTGCTCTAAGGTGAGCTGCACAACATCCAAGCACAACTGCCTGCCTTAAATTGCCCTCAAAGTATAAATGACAACATTTCAAACTTGAAATAGTTTTTGCATAGGGACTGAGCCCAAACTGTAATGACCAGCTTAAGTCACTGCTCTTAAATAGCTACTTTGTGTGGTGAGTGTGACCTGTCCTTCGTGATTTTTTTTTTTTTTTGGGGAAGACTTTAGAATGTCATGATTAATACACATAACGGTCACAAGAGGGCAGTGTTGTCTCCTTTATCTCACATCTATCACATTGAAAGTGCAGCAAATGCATTTTGATTCAGGATATGAAAAGCACATGTCATTTAAGGTTTCTGTGACATAGCTACTCTTCATTAGGCCTGGACTTTAAGGTTACGCATATTCAAACATAAAGTGGTTTTCAGTTCAACTGGATTCACAGTCCAGCTATAAAGAAGGTGATAAACACTCTATACCCTGGACAATTATGCTACTCCCATTTCAATCAAAGCCACAAATTCAGGTCATTATGGCATAACCTACCCAGAGGCCTCTCTCTATCCACTGCTTGGATGTCCATCAGGCCCGGAAGGTTCCCCCTCACGATGATGCTGTTACCCCCTGTAGTTTTGTCAGCTCTCTGAATGCTTCGGCTCTGCCAGTCAGTCCAATAGATGTATGGGCCCAGGAGGGTGAGCCCATAGGGATGCTGGACTGGAGACACCAGGGTCCGCCGGTTGGCTCCATTCAAGTCAGATGCCTCAATACGCTGTAGAGGTATCAAAAATAAAAGAATGTCACTTAACAGATCATAACTGATGATAGACAGTCCTAAACACAAATACACAAATTCCTCCAAATTAAATGAGGAAAAATCCCACAACAATATGTCAGTATAGTATCAACATTCTCCTACAACATAGTACTAAAGTTCTTCACTTGAACATCCAGTGGTAAAATACTCATAGTCAATAGTCAAGTCAATCAGACTTTTTCAATTGTGAATCTCAGATATTGATGAAAATTAGAGAACTACTGGGCACTGTGTTCCCTGAACTGCAGACACACCACTGACCTCAGTGTGAGCATCAGCCCAGAGTAGCTGAGATCCAGCCTTGTCGATGGCCAGACCATTCGGCCAGCCCAGGTTACTGTTGATCAAGACCAGCCGCTCAGACCCGTCCATACCGGAGCGTTCCAGTTTAGCATTCTCCCCCCAGTCAGTCCAGTACATGTAGCTGAAAAAGACGGTACCAAAATCCAAATGCACATCCAAATATATATCCTTTGGCAAACTTAAAGGCACACATGTCATGCATATACAGACATCTCACCCCATTTCATGATAGAGAGCAATGGCTCGTGGGCTGTCCAGGTTCTGCCAGATTAGAACTTTTCTCATGGATCCATTCAGGTTAGCCACTTCGATGCGATTGGTTCCTGTGTCAGTCCAGTATATCTTACGGCCCACGGAGTCCACCGCCAGTCCGTCTGTGGTCATCAGTCCTGGAACATGAGAGGCATTTAGAATAGCCAAAGCCTGCCTGAGACAACTGCATGTTTGGCATGGACTTCGCAAACCAATCCTTCATAAACAAATGGCTAGGCATGGAATAAACCTTCTAATTACATGCTAAGCAATGCTGGAATGATCAAAGTTTCAATAAACTAATGAAGGCATGACCTCACCAGTGGCGATGATATCCTCACACTCTGTGCCATTGATGTTGGCTCTGCTGACCTTCTTTAGTGTGCTATCAGACCAATAGACTTTACCTGCATGGAAGTGGTGCAAAAACATTATTCCATTGCTATGTTAATTAAAATGAAGCTTTGATAATGTTCTGATTGTTGTTAAATATTATGTAGTCTAATATATCCCAACCTCATACCTTCTCTGGGATCTACACCAATGGCAATGGTGTTTTTCATGGAGGCATTCACAGCCAGCACCACATCTGCAAAGTAGGGAATATCCAAGGATACCAGGCGAATGTCTGTCCTCCGTGCGAAGACCAGGAAGCTGTTCATCCCTTTGGTAAGCAAATAAAAACCCTTAGATCAATTCAAAACCAGGAAATAAATGTAATAGCTAATATTTCTGCAGTGACTTTCATTCCGGAGGGCAGGCGGCCTTCATTGCAGAAGGCAGACACTGCCTTATCTCTGGCAAACACACACAAGTCAGCGACATACAAAGGTGTCAGCCTGCGAGCGCCTATAGCCGCTTTAGTGAGGCATGAGAGGAAGTCAGGTCGCAAGCCGTCGCACTGTTACTCAGACAGCTGCAGCATGTCACGAGAAGCTCCTGGTGACTGCTCTGTCGTGGGGGAGGTGTGGATGTGTGTCTGACGGGGGGGGAGGTTATGGATGGTGCTCAGGAAAGCACTCCAATTTCAAAGGGAAGCTCCTTTTCTTTAAGGTGGGGGCTGTTGCAGTCAGTGGGGCGCCAGCAGATTCGAGGGGCTCCTCACCATGAGAGCAGGTCTTGCCGTCCACCTGGAGATTGATGCCTGTGGGACAAGCACAGCTGGAGCCCTTGGTGGCTGGGGCCAGGAGACAGAGGTGGCTGCAGCCTCCATTGTTCACCAGGCAGGGGGTCTGCACTGCAGGGGGTGAGAGAGCAGGTAAGACTGTCACCAGCCCTAGCTGTGCTATACGGCGGAAGTGCTACATGACACATTTTAAAAAGCGGTGCCATGATTTGACGGTCACTGCAGCTCAGCAATGAAAAGTCCATGTTTTGAGAACACTCCCCCCTGAGGGTGGTTTCATCCTCTGGGGGCTGTGCCAGGAAGCCATGCCCCAGTACACTCCCAGCACACTCAAAGGCAGCCCTTTCTGTGACAGCGCGTTACATTACACGCATTCCAGGGCCGTGGGTCAGTGGACTCAGTATACATCACATGGCCTTTCGAGGGGGTGGCCTGTGATCGTGTTACAGGAGGGACACGATTCTGTACCAACGGGTGTCAGCAGTCATGAGATATATGCAGCTTACATAGGAGACAATGGATGGCATGCTACACTGATAACAGCCCTACAGAGAGAGCAGTGTTTTATATGGTTATAATATGCAGGAATGGACCACGAGCCTTGTATTGTGTTGCGTGTATTGCTGCAGCAGAACTAAATTGTCTGCTGCTTAAAAATCTATTAAACTGCAAAAGGCTCATTGAAAAGAGCACATTGTGCTTTGGCGAGATCAGAGAGAACAGGGACAATAATCAGTCTTGCTGAGGAAAAATATGAAAGGTGACTGAACAATGAATATTATAATAGTAGCGATGATAATGTTGAGTAACAGGGTGTAATGGTCCAAAAACAAAACTTATTCTCCCGTTTTGCCATATGGACACCTGCTTGTTTCCCAGTTAATCACTTACAGAGCATAACGCTCAGAACATACCCACAGAGCGGTGCCGGTGGAACATGTGGATGTCCATCAGGTTCTCCAAGTTTCTGGACAGTGTGACCCGGTCCAGCCCTGTGTACTTGTTGGCACTCTGAATGCTTTTAGACTGCCAGTCTGTCCAGAAGATCCTGTCTTCATGAAGAGTCAGGCCAAATGGGTGTGGAAGCTGGCTGCCAATTAACACCTGCAGAATGACAGTTTTATTAATTGCCTGGCTGTCAATAGGATAACGGTGATTCAATCAACACAATGTAAAAGGGTCTTTAAGTACTAAATAAACCATATCAAACATCTGTCACTATGGCTCTCATCAAGGGCCATAAGGCTTTGTGCGGAATATCGGCTTTCAGGTTTCTCTTCTCCAGGAGGTTTTTCTCTTACCTTTCTGTCGGAGCCATCAAAGTTGCCATACTCAATAGTTTTCATGCCAGCATCAGCCCAGTACAGCCTTTCTGTCTGGTAGTCGATGGCCAGGCCGTTAGGCCAGGTCAGGTTGGAGGAGATGATTACGATGCGGTTTGAGGCATCCATCCCAGCCCTCTCGATCTTAGGGCTCGCCCCCCAGTCTGTCCAGTACATATATCTGGGAAAGCCAGAGAAGTATAAAGTGCAGATTTTCTCTATAATAGCGTCATAAATCAAATTCAGGTGTACCACATGCATCTGCCCCCATCTCTCACCCTCCGACGGGATCCACCACGATGTCCCGCGGCCGGTCCAGATTTTCCCAGATGAGCACAGTGCGCATGCTACCGTCTGCATTAGACACTTCGATCCGGTCAGTTCCTGTCATCACATGGAACACGGGACACATAATGGCCACTATGCACTGGTAAATGTAGAAATCACACCGAGGTACTGCAGACTGACTTTGCAAACACAAAAAGAAGAAAAAGCTGTTACCTGCATCAGTCCAGTACAGTTTGTTGGTCACCCAGTCAATAGCCAGACCAGCAGGACTTTCAAGACTGGTGTCCACAACAACCTAAAATTAGTTTGAATTAGAGAATTAAAAACAACTCACATATATGGCACTTTGGGATTAGCAGGACCTAACTTTGCCTCCAGTAGAACTGACAGATATTTTCATATCAAATTATCACTGTTGCAGATGTATTTCATTTTATGCAGGCAAAAATACTATTTTGAGAAGGGTAGGCTTCACCAGATTTCCACAGGGGTCCATAGCATAAGAAAGGTTAAGAACTGCTGTTCTGTAGTGGTCCAGAAATGGAAAATGCTGCCAGCAGATGGATAAAATAGAACAAGGCCAAAAATAAGGATTTAACACATTACAGAGCTGGACCATGACAGCACGGACCTCCTGATTAGAGCCATTCCATCTGGCCCGGTTGATGGAGTCAGTGGTGATGTCAGTCCAGTAGATGTATTCTCCCTGAGAGTCCCAGTCCAGTGCCACGGCGTTGCGGACATCTGCCAGTGGGATGACATCATCGGACTTGTCCTCTGTATCGAAACTGATTCGTCGGATGTCCGTCCTTCGGGCAAAAAGCAGGAACTTGTCAAGACCTGATCAAAGACCAAAGGTCTCTTGTCAGACTTCTAGGATAAACATCAGGCAATCACAACATACAACCACATAAAAAAACATAAAAACATGCTATATCTACCATGTTGACTAAGAAAGTTGATTCTAATGATAATCACTATTCACTACTAAAAGTCTTTTAAAACGGTTTTGTCACGTGGCCATTATCTCTTAGTGATTCTTGTACTGATATCCATAATACTGACAGGTAAGTAGTATAATCGCTGTATTCAGTATCAAGAACCCAGAACTATGGAGCTCAATTAGAAGATGCATATTAAATACAATGGTAATACAATGTTCCCATCCTCTGTATATTAAATACAATACTAACACATTATTGACATGGGTCAATGGCAGTGCATTGTGACAGCAGGCCACAGCAGGCCTCCTCACTCAGCGTGCATGAGGGGAAGGGCCCCACTTACTCTCAGCACAGCTGAAGCTGTCCACCTTCTTAAAACCAGTGGGGCAGTCACACGTGTAGGTCTTGTTGCTGGGGAGACACAGGTGACTGCACCCCCCATTGTTGCTTGCACAGCGGTTCCTGCCCCCTGGGAGACCAAGATAATGCGTGTAAGCAGACACATTGTGGACAGGCACCAAGAGAACACCTATGGGAGTGTGAGATCCACAAGGCCCCCCACTGACCTGCAGGCTGCCTCTGGGGGTGCAGGGTATGGATGTCCATGGGGAAGTGCAGCTTGCTGCGGATGATCTCCTGGTTCTTGCCAGTGAACTTGTTGGCACTGTTGATGCTCTTCGTGTGCCAGTCGGTCCAGTACAGGCTGTCCTCAAAGACGGTGATGGCGAAGGGGTGAGGCAGCCCTGTAAGAGGCCACAAGGAACCCAAAGATGGGGGTGTTATGCTGTTAGGAGGCTGTCACACCAGATATGTGATCCAGTGCGTAAGTGTCAATTACAACATTCAAATGCATACATTATCCTAAATAGGGAAATGCTGCTCCTCTAATTATGCATTAATGTGGACCGGTATAGTAAGCTTGCTTTTCATGGGAGAATAACGGGCAGGACAGATGAGCCCCCAGCAAAAATCGAGGCTGCCATGTGGCTGGATCTGCTTCTAATTATTTCCCTCAGAGCGCGTCCCAGTGTATTTACCGCAGTGTACGATTTCACATGACGACTCCCGCTGAACAGCACCCCAAAGCTACACACCCCAAACCAACTGTAACAGGCCAAAGCACGTGGCTCATCCATTCCCCATTAAAGAATTCTGTTCATTATTTCAGCAACTTAGAAATGCTGTTCTGGATAAAAAAAATAAAGAAAGATTTTATTTTTATAAATCCCGTAGCTGGCAAAAGTGGAACAGCAGGTAAAAATGAAGTGCACTCTGCAAGCTGCTCCCATTCACATGAGGACAGAGGTCCAAAGGACACCTTCACCACATGAGTGGAAATCAAAACCATCAGAAAAAAGCGAAAGAGAGTGGTGGATGACGGCGGGTCGTTACTACTACTACTAATACTAATCGTACTGTGAGGACACATGACGTATCACTAGGGGGAGCAGCCTGTTCGCCTTAGGAGTACGCGGTATTCCTGAATCGTGCCTCTTCTCACTTATCCCTCCTGTCCGTCACCCATGTGCACAGGTCACCCCAACTCCTTTAACCCCTCCAGTGCCTCCCTCAAGCGTGCAGTGTTTTCCAGGTGCCGGCACGCTGCATCCTGCTGGAAGAACAGCTGCTGCAGCTGGGGGCTGCTCTGCATGGGGGTCCCTTGTCCATGTGGAGCAGAAAGCAGCTCTGCAGGCGCACAGGTGTGTGCCGGCCACGATCGGGGCAGTCACTCGCTGAAGCCGCGTCAGCTCCCCTGCGGCTCCGGGAGCCGTCACGGGCAGGCGCCCAGCACACACGGCCCGCTTGTTTGGCCTGCCCTCTGAGTAAACAGCAGGCCTCCCTGAGAGAGATGCTATCACAGGCCTCATGCTCACTATATTAGCCAGGCTTCCCTTACAGGGCACTTCTCAGCCAGTCCCCCACCCAGGGTCACTACACACAAAAATATCACTGCGGGCTCCTTCCATTGTAATCTGACAAATTTGATGATTATTATTTATCCTAAAAATGTATTCCCTCTAAGACATACTTTCACCTCCAAAGACTGAAAGGTTGCCGATTCAAATCCCCTACCAATAAGGTGCCCAGAGCAAGCTACCACCCCCAAGCACTGCTCCCTGGGCACTGAATTAGCTGCCCACTGCTATGTCACATATGGGTTAAATGCAGAGGACTCATTTTGTTGTTGTGCACTGAGTGCTGTAGTGTGTCAACAATGACAATTAATCACCTTCACCTTGAATTAGATACCATGTAGCTGGAATAGTAAAAAACTAACTAGATAACTAGCTGGATAACTTTCAGGCTATGTAGAAGTAACTCTGGCTTGCCGATATCGTGACGATGGTGACTTCTTAGCGGGACACATCACCATGGTAACTCATTTTGCAGAGCAAAACTGCCCCGGAGCAGGTTAGTTTTCAGAATCATGGATCTCAAACAGTGCTTGGACCAATCAAATAGGAGTCAGTACAATACCTGCCATAACAAAAGGGCTTTCCCAGACTTTCAAAATGGCTTGTTCTTGTGACTGTGGTAAAGTTATCTGAAAATTTGATATTCAGTCTTCCGGCTGTAATATCATTCAACAAGGAAGCCAGGCAGTTTTTAACTACAGACCTTTGATGAGTATTTTGACTTGACAGGACCTCTCGGTTTTCCATATTACTTTACATATTACTTCATTAATTAATATTTGAACATTCGCATGTGCACTTAACATTCAATAGTTGTCTCACTCTCTTACATTCACTGGTATTGAATGGACACAGTGTAATTATTAAGAAAGATGTATAAAAATACATAATCTGAAAACTAAGTGGTGTGCGTTGACCCCCATATCCACTGCTTAAAACACTTTCTATCTCATTTAGTTTTAAAAAGTTATTTCTCTCAAGTGCACGGCGCAAGTTCTTTCAGGGCGTGGCCAGCCCCCTTTTACTAGTTTAAAAATAGTCGCCAGGTACATGGCCCAAAAAGGTCTCGTGTTTGTGGTGTAACATGCTATAAACCAATCAGAGAGTCATCTCCCATTCCCTTTAAGAGCCAGGTGCACTTGCTTGAAAGCTCGCAAGCAGACCATGTACAGCAACAGCCGGATTCCACCAAAGCAGAAATCTGCATTCCTGTGGGACCAGCAGCAATAGAGAGTGGCGCAGGACTATTTTTCATTTTTGAATACTGTGACTGATATGTTTGCAGGAGCAGAAAAAGAATTAAAACAGTACTGCTGAAATAAGTATTGCTGAAACATTGCTGAATGTTTTTGTTGTTTTACCAAGTATTTATGTTAATGGGTAAATAGAAAGTCACATTAAAATTGTCACTGAATAAAACAAAAATAGGCTACTATCCTGGAACTTTCAAAAGTGCAGTACATTAGCATTAGCGGCCAGCTAATGACTGCAGAGCTAGCACAAAAATCTTTTAACGCCCGATGATGTAAGTCCCTACTTAAGGAAAGGTGAATAAAAAACTATATAACTACTTAATATACTGTAAAAATACGTAAGGGGATAAGATATTTGGCAGTCCTTGTCATATGACTATAATTAGAACCACTTGCCTTTTGCCCGTTGTGACAAATGGAACAAAGTGCCATTACACACTGGCCACTGGTGCGGCACTTCAGGGCCACGTGTGTTCAGTGTCGAAGGGCCATACTACAGTGACATTCACTGCAAGTTCAAGCAAATCAAAACTGCACTAAAACTGCAGTAAAAACCGAAACACACACCAATGTGTATATTTTGTTTTGTGTAGATCTACAACCTGTGATTGAAAACATTGATGCAGGTTAAATATGCCTATATATATATATATATATATATATATATATGACTGTTGAAAGTAGTTCGCTGCCATCATGCCTTTATAGCTTTGGCAGTAGCCATGGTGTTACTCTTCCCCATTATTGTACTTTTGAATTCTACATATTTTACCATAATAATTCTCAGGTTGGTCGCATTGAAATATGTAGCCCCGTTGTGCTCCATGCTTATGTGACGGGCTGATTGTTGAACACTGCCTGCTTTCAGGCGCACGCTCTCGGGAGGTGATCATGGTTTCGGTAAGAAAACCTGACTCAACATAGACTTCTGATAGTCAGCACTATGATACTGTTTATTTTAGATTGCATTTGTTTGGCATATCCCAAGAGGAGGAGAAGAAATGAGAGACAAATCTTTGACTTGCTCTGGGGAAAGTGGTTGAAGCAAAGCTAATGAGAAGCGAGTGCCAGTTCAGGTCTGCAAGGCAGGAATTCTCTGCGCTCCGCTGGAATGCAGCCTAGCAGTGCATGTTTCACACTCGCCGTAAACAAGACATCAGTCTCACTTTCATGTTAGGTTGGGTTGCAGCCTTTATGGCCACAACCTGGGAGCTAGGTAAATTTAGTATAGTGCCACGTCTGATTACTAGGAATAAAAACAACAGACGTAAAGCCAGTTGAGGTCTTGTGACAGTAATATGTGAATTTATGGGGGCCTGGGTATCTGACATTTAACAAGTATATGGCTCTGATTAGTTTCCTGTTTGATATGGGTGTGCTGCCCTGAAACAATAGCAATGAGTGCCAATGATTAATTTCAGCACCTCAGCTGGAATGCCAAGTCTATGCCAGGGAAAATAATGCCTGACAGAAATTTTATTTCCTCCTAACTTTTTCTAAGAAGCATGTAAATTCAATTCTACCAACTGCAAGTAATGTGGTTCAAAATAAGACAGAGCTCTTACCTTGGCTGATGACCGCTTTCCTATTCCGGCCATCTAGGTCCGCCCGTTCAATCACATGGTGCTTGGCGTCTACCCAGTACAACCGGTGTCCGGCGTAGTCAATAGTCAGGCCATTGGGCCAAAAGAGGTGTGTATCTGCGATGACGCGTCTGTTGGAACCATCCATGTTAGCATACTCGATACGTGGGGTGTTACCCCAATCCGTCCAGTAGATCTTCCTACAAAAAGACAAAAGGACAAAGATGATATTTAGTGTCTCAAAGCCAGTGCACACGTAATCCAGTATGCCTGATTATATTCAGCTAATTCAAAACTAATAAACCACTAATAAAGATGTTGCCACATGTCCCTACTTTCTTTCACAGTAATTTATCATGACATGGGAAAAAGAAAACACATCAAACAATAAGTGACTATAATCATTAACAAGCTCATTAATAAGGCAACACTGCAAATCAGCGTTCTGCGCTAAAGGGTGGGCCTCGCTCCGGGATGGGGTGGGGGGTGCCAGGGCCAGGGAATACTCTTACCCCTCCATCGGGTGCAGGGCAATGGCACGGGGCTTCTCCATGCTTTGCCACAGCAGCACTTTCCGGTGTGTGCCATCCAGGTTGGCCACTTCGATGCGAGACGTGCCCGAGTCAGTCCAGTACAGCTTGTCATGGATCCAATCAATGGCCAGACCCCCTATGGAAATAAGAGAGCAGTATCTCACTTAGCCCATGCTTGACATGAAGGACTGTTTCCCTGGCTTAATTCCCTCAATTTCACATGCTAGTAACAAGATAAGCAGAATAATATAATCAATAAGTTAATTCCAATCCAAGTAAGCAGACAAAGCTGCTACTAGGTTTACAACTGAATTCCCAAAATTATCACTTATAACACATTATAACAACAGGTTTCCCCACACAAAAATGTGAGCGTTTAATGGTGCACAGCAGAATCTGTCAGGGCATAAACATATTGGGAAGTCATTTAAACCAAAAGATTATGAAGTCAGACAAGCACATTACACAAATACTTGATGAATGGCAATATCTGTTTTTTTGTCTGCTTCTCCGAGTGTTCTAATGCAGTTATTGTACTTAAAAGGTCACCGATCATACCACTATCTATAGAGACGTCAAAGTTTGCACATCGTAGCATTAGAGTTCCTCAGTTGCGTATTTGCCGGTACCTGGGCTCTCCAGTCCAGTGGACACAACTTCCTCCACATTGCTGCCATTGAGATTTGCCTTCATGATGCGGTCCAGAGTGACGTCAGACCAGAACACCAGCTCCTGGTTGTGGTGGAAGTCCAGCGCAATAGCATTCTCCAGATTGTTGAGTAGCAGCGTGTACTCTGAGCGATGTGGCAGAACCTGTCGGATGTCGATCCGATTGGCGAACAGCAAGACCGGCTCTGGTCCTGCACCCAGATGGAGAAGAATGGCTTACAAACCAGGTAGACCTTTTTATTCCTGGGGTGTCAGATCGGTAAAAAAAATAATAGCTTAAAAAATAGAGATTGGGTCTGAACTCTGATAATTTGTATTTTATTTCATTCCACACAAACATTTTAGCATTATGCTTTCATCAGTGTATGTTTTCAAAGGTACAGTAGATTGTTTATATATCATACTTTCATAGTTAGCTAATGGGTAGCTAGCTACTAGGTACATAGGCATATTGGCATATTACATTTAACATTTAGAGTTTTGTTTGTTATGTTTTTTGACAACTGTCCCAATCGCCTTGTACTTTTTGTAGGGTCTTACAGACCAGCATAGGTAACACCTGTGGGTGGGTGACCATGAATCAGCATTTTGAAATTCCAGAATGATGAAGGCACAACGTGAATCGTTTGGGTGGATTACTAATACAACACAAACCATCAAAGTTCAGACCTCATCATCATCATTTTGATTATTTTGCAGTGTCTAAGAACCAATGATATATATCACCCGGTACAGTGCAGTATTTTAAGTTTTTTCCGTACATAACAGTTAAAAACAATTTTGCCTTCCCGGCCTAATCTGCAACAGACTCTGCTAGCCTGACCCTTGGCCAGACCGCGACCTTGCCCTTTTCCTGCTCTTCTTGGTCTGGTTACACTTTACACAATGTAAGCCATGACAGCCAAAGACGCCGTACATGAAGAAGGCTGGAATCCCTGTGCGCCGCTCTCCAGCTTACCCAAAGCCTTACAGCTTCGCTTGTCGGGCCGGAGCTCGTAGCCCTGCACACACCAGCACTGGAAGCCCCCTTCCGTGTTGCTGCAGCCCTGGCTGCAGTAGCCTTCCTCTGCACACTCATCCATGTCTGCGGAGTTTGGGTAGGGGGGGGAGAGCATAGATGGGTCAGCAAGGAGGCCAGGTCCTGTCCCATGCAGGTCTAAAAGTACACTTGCTCATTTAGTGCACATTCCACTTACAAAGGTGGGTAATCCAGGTCCAGAGAGTAAAAGTCCAAACCAAGATTTTGATTCAACCAACCTGGGTTACCCACCTCCGTCCACTTATATGACAATTTGCACAATCTTTCCCTTCCAATTTCGTGGTTATTTGTATTCCTTAGTGTATGATTCAATGTTCATGTCTGAAAATGTCATTTGTTTTCAATGTTAAATATTTATATTCTATTTATTATTCTTTTGCACTATGACCAAAATATTCAGTGACATTACTGCAATCGAGACACTAATGGTACATAAGGAGTCCTGGAGGGGCCAAGGACAATTTTTTTCCATGTGCATGAAAAAGAAAGTACCGTATATCCTCTTTCAATTCTAAGGTTTTACATATCAGGACATAACAAAAAATCATCTGGTCCTTAGCAGGTCTTATAATTACATAAATACAACATATTACACAGTGTCATTATTTATTTAGCAAAAACTAAGCCAAAATGCCCAAGCAATGCGTGAAAAATGAAGGCCTTGTCAACATGTACACAGGTATTTTTTTTAATGTAGCTATTTTTAGATTGCATTTAATGTAATGTGCTATTGTCTTTCACCTACATGCAAATATTGTTTTTGGTCACTGAAGACGGAGCTTTCATAAAACTCCATCCAGGGTAAAGATTTAACACAATGCCAGGGAGGAAAGACATCAGTGATGATCTTAGAGAAGCAACTGTTGTTGCCTATCAATCTGGGAAGGGTTATAAGGCCATTTTCAAACTATATGAAGTCCATCATTCTACA
Organism: Petrocephalus schoutedeni; assembly: GCA_026780765.1. Classification (NCBI taxonomy): domain Eukaryota; kingdom Metazoa; phylum Chordata; class Actinopteri; order Osteoglossiformes; family Mormyridae; genus Petrocephalus; species Petrocephalus schoutedeni. The sequence continues at coordinate 26,971 of JAODKL010015479.1, forward strand.
GTGAGAAAGATCACTCACAGTAGTGCTGTAATTGGGCCTTAAAATTTAGGCCTGACAAGGCCCGAACCCGACAGAGTTCGGCCCGAGTCCGTGTAAAATGATAGAAATTAAGCCCGAACCCAACTGAACCAGTCAGGTCCCGTCTGGTTCGGGCTAGGGCTGAACGATTTTAAGAAAAAATCTAATTGCGATTTATCTGACAGATATTGCGATTGCGATTTCATTAGCGAGTTTTTAAAAACTCAGTTCAGTATTCACTAAATGTGTATAAAAAACGAATTGAGCACAACCGTACACTGAATTCTGAACTGCATTATACATTAATCCATAGATAAGACCATAATAAGATATATTAATTGAATCCAAAATGTACTTATTCTAACAAAAATTATACTGAGCATACACCTAATAGTACGGAAATCTGTAGAGGACATGCATCAACTGTTTTTTCTTTTCGTTATCTCGAGATCACAACTTATTTTTCTCATGATCTCGACATAACCAAAGTCGTTTTCTTGAGATCACGACTTATTTCTCCATGGTTCTCCGAATGATGTTTGAAAGATGCCGGCTTACGAGGCAAATGGTAAGAGATATACAGGTAACCCTGGATTCCGCTGGAGGGCAGGAGAGGAGATGAAAAAGATTACAGAGATGCCATTATAGTGTGCCTGGCCCTAACTACTTATTTTTTGCATTGTAAAGCGTCATTAAGTGTGAGAAAGGCGTTCTAATAATAAACATTATTATTATGGCATATAGATTCTTACAATAAATTGAAGCCCAGCCACATAGCTGCTAACGGGTACATTGATAGATTCTCAAGGCACATTATCTGGATGCAAGCTTACTTCACCTATAATAATCCACGTGTAATTGCCTGGTTTATTATTTCAAATTTTGCCAAATTCATTCCGATTTTGGTACAGAAATCGTTCATGTGAACAGGTGATATAGACTATCCGCCACATAATGTGCCTCAAGAATCCATAAATGCATCCGTTAATAGCACCGACAGACATACTGTTATTTCCACTTGGGACAGTCCACGATCAAAGTAAAATCTGATGTGTTCGTCCATAAGGATAATACTAAACCTGTCGTGAGATCACAGGAAAGTGACTTTGGTTACGTCGAGATCACGAGAAAAATAAGTCGTGATCTCGAGATAACGAAAAGAAAAAAAAGTTGATGAAAGTCCTCTATAGACTTCCATATAGTAGACCACAGAACAATTCTCTAGCAACCCAAACATGGTAAAGCAGGTGATTGTATCTTAACATCTTAAGTGTTGCGTTTGCAAACAACGCTCGACCGCTTTTTTACCCTTAGTAACGTCCTTCCAGAAAGTCCCATGTACACAAGGGTCAAACAACGACCAATGACGCATAAGACTGCTATCACCAAAGCCGCGACTGTGTTGAGTTAAATAAAGTCATAAAAATAAAGCAATTTCAGTAATAAAAACATTAGGGATCTTGCGGCTAACGCTGCTTATACCCCTAATAATAGGACCTTTCTGCAAAAAAATAATCGCTGACTGTGAATTAGGTAGGTAATTCACGGCTCAGCAGCGGAACCAATATTTTTCCACATTGTGAATGTAACATTTTCCTTGGGTTTCACGTGTCTGTTGTTTGTGGACGTATACGCAGTCACTTTGGGCCACCTCTGATTGGTGAGCATGACTGGCATGCGAGGAGCATGGCACTTCTGATTGGTGAGACTGACTGTGACAAAAAGAGGATGGAATGAATTTGC